>CM055123.1:274487436-274497436 GCA_029206835.1 Rana muscosa
ATGTAGCGGCCTCACCCCGACCTCTTTAGCTAGGGGTATGTCGAGCGACAGAGTGAGGTGCGCCACGGCCCATGTCCTCCCCATGGCTGTGGGTGAGGTGAAGGCCAGTATTAATCTTTTTCCTCGGGCCAAATGTGCGCTGGTTATGAGGGTCAGTCCTTCCGTGCCGGAATCTCCCTTTGTTCCCATCAACAGAGTCCATACACCCATCAAAGTCCAAACTCAGGTTTATTGCGTATCTCCACATACAGTCAAATGCAACGGCATGATACGATGGGGAAGCAGGTCGAGGCACTGTACAGGTTCCTAGTCCCTACACTCCCTGTGCTATGACCAGGGATTGCAGGAGTCTTGATGAAAGCTCCTCCGCTGCGCTGTAGCCCATATCAGGGGAAGATGTCCTCCAAGGGAGTTACCGAAGGCCCATCCGTCACCGGGTTGACACTGCACCGGGTCTTCGGATGGGTGACCTCCCCAGCCTCCTCACCTCAGATGCGGGTCCCCTCGCAAGGGGCGCCCTGGAGCAACTCCACCCTCGCGGGACCCAGCCGGAGTCACCGGGTCCCAGGCCTCCTTAATAGTACCTCACCCCAGGCTGAAGGTGCCCGGGATGGACTCCATCTTCGTTCCGGCCAGGCCTTGGGCGCCTAGGCCGGAACCTTGAACCGCCCGCACCCAGGCCTAAGGTGCCTGGGTGCGTGAAGACACGACCTCCTCCCTCCGGACAGCCCCCGTGGCGAGGGCGTCTCCCCCTTTTATATCCCCCCCATCGACACCACGGCGGGTTCCCCGCCCCGGCCGCACCATCTCCAGGAAGGGACAAAGAAGGGTAGCCCTCTGGCAGTGAATCTACCTCGAGCCAGTAGGTATACTGACACCCACTGGTCAAAGAGAATATTACACCACCCAATCCTCCACGAATAAAAATAAAAGGGGTCTGAACCCTGACATAATTACACACCTGGGTCTCTCTACCCCCAGGTGTATCCCACTAACTTTGAAGACCCCGCTACACACTCCCCCTGGTGATTTGACGCTGGTCCCCAGCGTCAGGTGCACACCCATGTCTCCCAAGGAGTGGTGACATGAAGTGGGCCCCAGAGGCTATCCCTCAAATTTTGGATACTGTATGTGCCAAGACCTGCTCAACAGACAGGGAAACCTTAGAACATTAAAACTTTTGTATAAAACATCTGTCATGTACACATATACAATCCCTCCCGTCACTGTCTAAGAACCACCCCATACTCAGT
Source organism: Rana muscosa (assembly GCA_029206835.1). Lineage (NCBI taxonomy): Eukaryota > Metazoa > Chordata > Amphibia > Anura > Ranidae > Rana > Rana muscosa. The sequence goes on from CM055123.1 coordinate 274,488,690, forward strand.
AGTCTTGACCGACGAATCTCCTGCAGAAGGGAAACAAACAAAAAAAAAACACATCCTAACACTCTGTGTTAACTTGGCATGAGTGGGTCCGTCAGCCGAGAGATCCACTCACTCCAATAAGTACGCAATGCATGTGTAACATTTTCAAACATTCGTTGCACAACACTGCCACCTGGTGACAGCGCTGCGGTAATGACACTTGGTGAGATCTTCATTCTTCCTGCTCTCCTACTCTAACTCTACCCCAAAAGTCTCTGCCTTTGGCACATGAAGAAAAGGGAGAAAAAAAACAACAGCTCCCAAATCTCCAGTGAGTAAAAGAAAAGCCCAAATCAAAACAAAAGTAGGGCACAGTTCTAGGCGTCTGGGAATGTCTCTTCCAGAAAGTTTCAACAACAACAAGATAGGAGCTCACTCCTCCTATAAATAGAACCTTGGATCCGGCAGAAACAGGGGCTTCAGGTGCCCGTCAAACACTTCCACCGAATACTCGACATCCTCTCCTTCTTTCCGACAGATGAGCACCTTATCGGCATGAATATGGCGCCCAAGTCTCCATTCAGCTCTGCAGTCCTTGAACTTTTTAGACACAGGAGGCGAACATGACAGGTATCGCCTGGCATGGGGTACTTTAAGTTTTTCCCATACAAACTCATCATACCACCTTGGTCGCAGGACCTCGACTTCATACAATAAGTCCCGAGGCAAGTAGGGGTACTCCCACCCATATTCATGGGCGACTCTCTGGGAGAAAAGTCTCTGCAACCTGGCTAGAGGTGGCATCACATCTCGCTCACCTTCTCCTGGCTGTACGATGGCCTCCGGGTGCCGAGGTACCTTCACCCGGAGCGTACTGTCTTCTATGGACATGGGGGAATCTTGCGGTTTACTCAGCACAAGTAGTGGGCGTCTGTCCCAGCCCTTCCGGTGAAACAGTTTGTCTATCTCTCCGTCATCCCCACAGTCTGACAATGACTCTAAGTCGGAGGTGTCATACATCTCCGCGGGAAGGTAGTCTCTAGTAGACGGAAGGCTACCCTCCCTTGCGGGCTCCACCGACTGTGGACCCCCGACACCTCCAACCAACACCACAGTCCCAGCCCCTGGCTCACCTGGACCTTCTGAAGAACTGGGATGTCCGGGACTTTCTTCTCTACCGGCGCCATCCAGGCCAGGCAAGCGGCGGGGTGAAGCTCGACCACGACCATAGGATGCCTGCACCAGGCCTATCCTCCTCTTCGGGGGTGACAGCAGGGAGTCTGTAGTGACCGAAGCAGTGTCCTCGGATTTTTCTCTCTCAGTCTCTGGTTGGGCAGTCACTTCGCCCTGGTCAGCGCGCACGGGAAACTCCGCAAAGGCTTTGATCTCTCCCTCCGGAGTGGCGGTTCCTGTGATGCAGTTGAGGCGTAGGGCCCGGGGCCTTTCCGTGTGTGGTTCAACCTCAAAAAGAAACTCCTTGCATGCTTCGAATCGCCCGAATGGCTTTAGTTGGATCACCAGTCCCGAGCATCCGGGACAGATCACACCGAGGGCCTCCGTGTCTCTGCATGAATACAGAGCCAACTGTCCTCGGGGCCTGAGCCTTATCCCCGTGTCTGTAATGGGTGCAGCAAATGCAGTCATCTTGAAAGGATAAGGTACCGGCATCCACGGGGAGCCTGAGTTCGCTCCGACCACTTGCTGCTCCATCACGCGCTGACCTCGCGCCGGAGTCTCCACGTGTCTGTCCACACGTGGCCAGACTCCTCCCACGACTTGCACGTTTTCGCGGGCTTCCTTCAGTCTCCTCCCACGAATTGCGCAGTCATGGGGTGCCTCGTGGCGCAGTGCAGCAAAAGTCCCCACATGTAGTTCATCACACGGCTGGACTCCTCCCTCTTCCCGTTCTTTCTGCATGGGCCTCTCCCGGTTTTTCAGGGAAATTTCCACGACTTCGAGCACAGGGATGCACTTTGGCCAATCACATGGCCGACCTGCTCGGACCTCCTCCGGGCAGCAAAGTCCAAACACAGCCGTTCCAAACCTCAGGGTCAACACACATTTCATCCCGGACTGACGAGCCCCCACGTGTAGCGGCCTCACCCCGACCTCTTTAGCTAGGGGTATGTCGAGCGACAGAGTGAGGTGCGCCACGGCCCATGTCCTCCCCATGGCTGTGGGTGAGGTGAAGGCCAGTATTAATCTTTTTCCTCGGGCCAAATGTGCGCTGGTTATGAGGGTCAGTCCTTCCGTGCCGGAATCTCCCTTTGTTCCCATCAACAGAGTCCATACACCCATCAAAGTCCAAACTCAGGTTTATTGCGTATCTCCACATACAGTCAAATGCAACGGCATGATACGATGGGGAAGCAGGTCGAGGCACTGTACAGGTTCCTAGTCCCTACACTCCCTGTGCTATGACCAGGGATTGCAGGAGTCTTGATGAAAGCTCCTCCGCTGCGCTGTAGCCCATATCAGGGGAAGATGTCCTCCGAGGGAGTTACCGAAGGCCCATCCGTCACCGGGTTGACACTGCACCGGGTCTTCGGATGGGTGACCTCCCCAGCCTCCTCACCTCAGATGTGGGTCCCCTCGCAAGGGGCGCCCTGGAGCAACTCCACCCTCGCGGGACCCAGCCGGAGTCACCGGGTCCCAGGCCTCCTTAATAGTACCTCACCCCAGGCTGAAGGTGCCCGGGATGGACTCCATCTTCGTTCCGGCCAGGCCTTGGGCGCCTAGGCCGGAACCTTGAACCACCCGCACCCAGGCCTAAGGTGCCTGGGTGCGTGAAGACACGACCTCCTCCCTCCGGACAGCCCCCGTGGCGAGGGCGTCTCCCCCTTTTATATCCCCCCCATCGACACCACGGCGGGTTCCCCGCCCCGGCCGCACCATCTCCAGGAAGGGACAAAGAAGGGTAGCCCTCTGGCAGTGAATCTACCTCGAGCCAGTAGGTATACTGACACCCACTGGTCAAAGAGAATATTACACCACCCAATCCTCCACGAATAAAAATAAAAGGGGTCTGAACCCTGACATAATTACACACCTGGGTCTCTCTACCCCCAGGTGTATCCCACTAACTTTGAAGACCCCGCTACACAAAATAATATGCAAAGTGGTTGGAGGGAAGCTTCAGAATGGCAAAGATGTTTTTATTACAAATTATGTGAGCAGACTGCAGTTCCTCTTAAGCTCTGGAGCAACTTTGCGCAGTCAACTTGCCTTTAGTAAATCAACCCCATTATGTCTCGGTTTTGCCCCAGAAATCTGCACCCCTCCACTTCAATTACACAGCAAGTATCGTTCCTTCCATTGCCTAGATCCATGCTCTCAATTTACTTGCATAAAAATATCATACTTCATTAAAAACAAATAAACTGTACTTTCCGTTCATTATTCACATAATAAACATCTGGGCTGGGACAGAATTTATTGTAAAAAACATTATAGTTGGGGTTGAAGCAAGTGTAAACAAGCGGGATTGTTTGAGTGTATTTTATGTATGTGGTGTAATGAAGTGATCGATTTAACCTGTTCAGACTGTAGAAAGCCTGTGCTGGGAAGAATGGAGATCAGAACACATAGGGTTCATGTTTCCCTCACATCCTTATAACATAGTAGAACAATAAAAACATATTAGCATGTTATTATGGGATGTGTATTTGTCTGCTTGCTGGGAGCGCTTAACTCTGCAGCTGCCATAATGCATACAGCGATGTAATAAGGGTGATGTACTAAAGACTGATAGGCTCTTCAAGGAAATTTACCCTTAGCTTAGCAAATGGGGTGAAGCTCTAATGACTTCCATCATCCAATCATGTACAAGCACAAATAATGTTTTCTTGTTTTCTTTGCTTATGACTGGGTATTCTTTGCAAAATCAATTTTCATCACATTCTCTAAGCTAAGTGAAAATTCCTTTGCAAAGGGAACAGACTTTAGTAAATTAATCCCAATGCAACTAAAATATAGTGAATATAACACACAAACAATATTATATTGTGAACCCATTTATGATTGCATTCCTGGAGTGTGTGAATAGTATTGAATTGCTGGCCTATGTAAAAAAAGACCAGTAATACAATACTATTCACACACTCATAGTAAAAAAGCTTTAATTTAATTGTAAAAATATAAATCAAAATTACAGTCGGTATTAAACTGCATACTGCATGTCTATTTGCTTATGTAATGTATGTGCCTAAATTGATAGATAGATAGAGAGAGAGAGAGAGACAGAAAGACAGATAGACAGATAGGTAGATAGATAGATAGATAGATAGATAGATAGATAGATAGATAGATAGATAGATAGATAGATATAGAGAGATTGATAGATAGAAATAGATAGAGAGAGAGGGAGATAGATTGATAGATAGATAGATAGATAGATAGATAGATAGATAGATAGATAGATAGATAGATAGATAGATAGATAGAAATAGAGAGATAAATAGATAGATAGATAGATAGATAGATAGATAGATAGATAGATAGAGATAGAGAGATAGGTAAATGATAGAGAGAGAGAGAGATAGATAGATAGAGAGAGAGAGAGAGGGAGGGAGAGAGAGAGAGACAGATAGATAGATAGATAGATAGAGAGGGAGAGAGAGAGAGAGGTAGATAGATAGAGAGATAGATAGATAGATAGATAGATAGATAGATAGATAGATAGATAGATAGATAGATAGATAGATAGATAGATAGAGAGATAGATAGAAAGAGAGAGAGATAGATTGTAAGCTCTAATGAGCAGGACCCTCTGTTTCCTCTAGTACCAAATTGTAATGTAACTCTACTGTCTGCCCTGATTTTGTTAAGCACTGCGCAAACTGTTGGAGCTATATAAATCCTGTATTATAATAATAATAATAATAATAGATAGATAGATAGATAGATAGATAGATAGATAGATAGATAGATAGATAGATAGATAGATAGATAGATAGATATGTGTGCCTGTCTGTAAATTAAATTTTTTACCAGCAACGAGGAATGTACTGTTCTAGATTGTAAGCTCCATGAGCAAGCCCTCTGATTGCTCCTGTATTGAATTGTATTGTAATTGTACTGTCTACCCTCCCGTTGTAAAGCGCTGCTCAAACTGTTTGTGCTATATAAATCCTGTATAATAATAATAATAATACTGTTGGGATGAGGTGTAATAGGGCAATTAAAAGAGCACTGCAATGGACCTGAATATAAAATAATTTCTGATGGTGAATTCTGCACCCTGGTAAACTGATTTGCTAAAGGAGAAGTGAATGTGTACTTACCTTAGTGAAAAAGGTGAAGTTGCGTTCACTTTGATTACCCAATCATGTGCAAGGACAGTTAAAAAAAATTTGAGTACATGTAATTGGATATCACCTCATTCACAAAGCTAAGCCAACATTTGCTTTGAGTTGAGTCAATATTCTGTGCTTCTTTAGAATATCAACGTTAAATTAAATGGGACCAATTTGTGCTTATGTGAGTCCTCCTCGCTATGTTTGGTTTTCTATATTTATCTATCAATACACACACATATTTATACTGTAGGTACCATATACCCCAAAATATATCATATAATTTCCAGTATCTATTGTAAACTTATTTAAATGATCACATACGTATAACATGGCTCTATCAGGTCAACTCAGTAGTTTGTTTTTAGATGCGTTCCTAAATGCATGAAAAATAGCTGGATATTAACATTTATAGGTGACAACACCAGGGATCGTTGATCCAGAGAATATCAGATTGCCCTCAGGGGGGATCAAAAAATAATAAATTTTTCCCCCACTGGAGCAAATTGGACCATGCTAGTTTTTTTTTTTGCCTTCCTCTGGATCAACTGTGGGTATAGGTTTCTGTATATGGAGGGTTTCCTCTGATTTAGTCTATCGATTTTTTTTCCTATTGGTTACATAGTTAGTCAGGTTGAAAAAAGACACAAGTCCATCTAATTCAACCAAGGGAAAAAATAAAAAATAGTACGATCCCATATACACAATCCTATACCCACAGTTGATCCAGAGGAAGGCAATAAAAAACAGCAAAGCATGAACCAATTTGCTACAGCAGGGGGAAAAAATTCCTTCCGGATTCCCCGAGAGGCAATTTGGATATTCCCCGGATCAACTTTACCTATAAATGTTAGTAATAGACCAGTCATAGGTAGGGGCAGTGACAGTTGTTTTTTGTATTGTTGTCATTGTGGTCAGGCAACGTACTAGCACCTTTGCTTCCATGTGCTGGGTGCTTAGTGTGCTCCTGCTCCTTTAAGGAGGGTGGGCTCCCTCCAGTCATCTGCCCTTCATCTATCCATCAGCATGCATGTGCTTCCACTGAGGAGACTTTACATTTTAGAGTTAGGACTGCAGTACACAGGGAGCCTTGACGGGGCCTGCAGTTTACGCATGTATTTGCAAATGCGTGCAACTAAACCCCTGTTTTTAACGCACTGTTAGACAGGTGAATTTGGTTGGTTGCTGATTGGTTGGTAAGTTGAGCTTGGTTATTCTGTTTTTTTTGTTGACATGCGTCCGCCCTTCCAATGCTCCTTGCTGTGAAGACCAGTCATAGGTAGGGGCAGTGACAGTTGTTTTTTGTAATAATAGTTACATAGTCAGGTTGAAAAAAGACACAAGTCCATCTAGGTCAACCAAGGGAAAAAAAATGGTTGAAATGGTGTATTTTTTTCAAGTTAACTATGGGGGAGATTTACTAAAACTGGAGCAATCAGAATCTGGTGCAGCTGTGCATGGTAACCAATCAGCTTCTAACTTCAGCTTGTTCCATTAAGTTTTGACAATAAAACCTGGAAGCTGGTTAATTACTATGCAGAGGTGCACCAGATTCTGTGTGCACCAGTTTTAGTAAATCACCCCCTATGTAACTATGCTCATGGTCACAGAAGTGAGTGGCCACTTTAATTTCTAGGACTTGTATTATGCCTCTCTCATTGGGGTGGATTTACTAAAGACTGTGCACTTTGCAAACTGTAGTTGCCCCAGAGCTTAGTGAATGAGCAGAAGCTCTGTTGACTTCCATCATCCAATTATGTGCAAGCAAAAATGCAGCTTTAAAGTGGAAGTAAACCCTCCTATCATTTTCAGGCAAGGAAGCTGCCATCTTGGCCTCTGTTTAATCTTCAACTGCCATGATGCTGCACATGTGATCAGTTATGACACCAGCCATTGGATGGTTTTGACAGTTTGGTTGAGAGCACAACCAATGTGACAGACAGTGGCATTCCCGGCATGCCGGGAATGTAACTGCTTTTTGAAACTGTTAAATCGATGGGTTTACTTCCGCTTTAAATTTTCCTTGCATGTGAAGCTTTACCTCATTTACTAAAGTGGAACTTCAGCCATTTTTCATCTTTTCATCTATTAAATCTTCTGCCCTTGCTGTTTTAACTTTGGATAGTAAAACATTTTTTTCTGCCAGTAAATACCTTATACAGCCCACTTCCCTTTTCTTGTCTGGTAAAAAGTCTAGGCTTATAACTTCATGCACAGCTCTCTCTCTCTCTCTCTCTCTCTCTCTCTCTCTCGTGAGAGTTTGCCAGGAAGGGAGGAGGCCAATGAGAGCTGCAGAGCTGGAGGTGTTCATCTGTGTGTCTGTGTAAATCCAGGAAGTGAACAGGCAGCAGCTTCAGCTGCCCACTGTTAAAATGGCTGCAGTCAGACTCAGTGGTGGGAGATTTCTGCAGCATATTTGGCAAGTACAGAATCACAGTATATATAAAATAATATGCAAAGTGGTTGGAGGGAAGCTTCAGAATGGCAAAGATGTTTTTATTACAAATTATGTGAGCAGACTGCAGTTCCTCTTAAGCTCTGGAGCAACTTTGCGCAGTCAACTTGCCTTTAGTAAATCAACCCCATTATGTCTCGGTTTTGCCCCAGAAATCTGCACCCCTCCACTTCAATTACACAGCAAGTATCGTTCCTTCCAATGCCTAGATCCATGCTCTCAAGTTACTTGCATAAAAATATCATACTTCATTAAAAACAAATAAACTGTACTTTCCGTTCATTATTCACATAATAAACATCTGGGCTGGGACAGAATTTATTGTAAAAAACATTATAGTTGGGGTTGAAGCAAGTGTAAACAAGCGGGATTGTTTGAGTGTATTTTATGTATGTGGTGTAATGAAGTGATCGATTTAACCTGTTCAGACTGTAGAAAGCCTGTGCTGGGAAGAATGGAGATCAGAACACATAGGGTTCATGTTTCCCTCACATCCTTATAACATAGTAGAACAATAAAAACATATTAGCATGTTATTATGGGATGTGTATTTGTCTGCTTGCTGGGAGCGCTTAACTCTGCAGCTGCCATAATGCATACAGCGATGTAATAAGGGTGATGTACTAAAGACTGATAGGCTCTTCAAGGAAATTTACCCTTAGCTTAGCAAATAGGGTGAAGCTCTAATGACTTCCATCATCCAATCATGTACAAGCACAAATAATGTTTTCTTGTTTTCTTTGCTTATGACTGGGTATTCTTTGCAAAATCAATTTTCATCACATTCTCTAAGCTAAGTGAAAATTCCTTTGCAAAGGGAACAGACTTTAGTAAATTAATCCCAATGCAACTAAAATATAGTGAATATAACACACAAACAATATTATATTGTGAACCCATTTATGATTGCATTGCTGGAGTGTGTGAATAGTATTGAATTGCTGGCCTATGTAAAAAAAGACCAGTAATACAATACTATTCACACACTCATAGTAAAAAAGCTTTAATTTAATTGTAAA
>CM055123.1:274502436-274519936 GCA_029206835.1 Rana muscosa
GAGAGCATTGTGCAAAGAAATAAAGAAATGATTGGCTCAGAGTGCTGCCCCTCCCTCACCAGCCACAGAAGGCAGGTACAGGACATTCCGGTTCTTTAACCACTTCAATACCGGGCATTTTCACCACCTTCTTGCCCAGGCCAATTTTTAGCTTTCAGCGGTGTAACATTTTGAATGACAATTGCGCGGTCATGCTACACTGTACCCATATGACATTTTTATCATTAATCCCTACAAATAGAGCTTTCTTTTGGTGGTATTTAATCACCTCTGCGGTTTTTATTTTTTGCGCTATAAACAAAAAAAGACTGACAATTTAAAAAAAAACTCAATATTTTTTTACATTTTGCTATAATAAATATCTCAGTTAAAAAAATAAATTAAAAAAATTCCTCGGTTTTGGCCGATACGTATTCGTGTACATATTTTTGGTAAAAAAAAATGCAATAAGCGTTTATTGATTGGTGTGCGCAAAAGTTATAGCATCTACAAAATAGGGGAAAGATTTATGGCATTTTTATTATTAGTTTTTCTTTTTTACTAGTAATGGCGGCGATCTGCGATTTTTATCGTGACGGTGACATTGCGGTGGACACATCGGACACTTTTGACACTATTTTGGAACCAGTGACATTATTGCAATAAAAATGCCCTGATTACTGTATAAATGTCACTGGCAGGGAAGGAGTTAACACTAGGGGACGATCATGTGTTACCTAGGGAGTGATTCTAACTGTGGGGGGATGGGATTGACTTGGGCAGGAGACATATCAGTGTCCCTATATCCTAGGAACACACGATCTGCCCCTCTTCTCCCCTGACAGAACGGCGCGGGCGCACCCCCTATACCGCCGGGTAGCCGTGGACGTCATATGATGCCCGCCCAGGACAGGAAATCCCACCTGCAGATGTCATATGACTATAGGTGGGTAGGGAGGTGTTACTAAATCCAAAACAGTAAAATCAGTCTGTATGTGCAGTAAAGCATCCTTGTTAGGCCTCATGCACACTGGACGTTAAAATAACGTTATAAAAACGCCAGTAGCTTTGCAGTGAGTTTTTCAACTTTTTTCAAAATTTTTGCAATAGCGTTTTTTAGCGTTTTTCCACGTTTTTAACGTTTTTTTCAATGAATCAAAAACTTTAAAAAAACGCACCGATTTTGAGCGTTTGTCTGCGTTTATTTACATTAATCAGCATTAGAGCGTTTTCACATCTGAAAAAGGTCTTTCAGAACCCACTAGTTTTTGGGTTTTTTTACTGCTCAAAAACGCCACTGACCAAAACAGTTGATAACAGCCTAAGTGTGCATGGACAAATAGGATAAGATGATGGAGAGTTTAATGACTGTAGAAAAAATGTCTACAGCCAAAAACAGCTGCTGTAAAAACATAAAAAAAAACGTCCAGTGTGCATGAGGCCTTATACTCACTGTGGAACCTGAGGGGTTAATCATCTGCATTGTGTGAAAAGTATGTTGGATCCTGTCTTCTATGAACCCCCCCCCCCCTCTTCCACTGTCCCCAATCCATCTCCTGATAAGACAGAGCCTTTTGGGTCACTCTGCACATGCTCAGTTTAGGTGTGTATTGCTAGAGAGTTTTTTTTTCTGGGGAGCAGTGGCGGCCGCCCCTATCCATGCGGCTGGCCCTTAATCTACATGCAGGGTGCCGGTCGCATAGGTTACCATTGTTTTTTTTTTAAAGCACGTGATTAGAGCCAGAGCACTGCACTCTGAGCCCACCCAGTTGTGTGACAATAGCAAAAAAAAAAATTGCTATTGTCTGCCTGATTCTCCTCCAGGTAAATAAGGAAGTGGGTCCTGGTCGGTGTAAGTGCGCCCCCGAACGACTGTCCAACCAACAGGGTGGCGATGGAATGTCTTGTTTTCTCTCCACGGGGGGGGGGGTGCATGTGATCATCACAGGGCCATTTAGCACTGTCCAGACAGAGGGGCAGAGATCCTGCAGCCTCAAAGGACAGTCAGAGTAGAATGAAAACTCCTCTTACACTGATAGAAGTAACAAGACTGCTATATACGGCTGATGAGAAAAGGTATTTAGCATAGTTTATGATTACTTAAATAATTACATCTCCATGTTGTGTGTACTGTGGGAGACCAGATATAGTGAATGCAGCTTCCTGGGTTTAGTAACACTTTAAGTGTGTTGTATGTGAAAATACATTAAATTATTTTTAAAGTAATTGTAAATGCTACTTTTTTTTTAAATTAAAATAACAAACATGTCATACTTACCTGCTCTGTGCAATGGTTTTGAACAGAGCACCCCCGATCCTCCTCTTCTGAGGTCTGCTGCCGGAACTCCTGGCTCCTCCCCCTGCTGAGTGCCCCCAGAAGCGGTGCAGCCAGCACTGCAACCCCACCTACAGACTGCAGTCAGCACTGCAACCCCACCTACAGACTGCAGCCAGCACTGCAACCCCACCTACAGACTGCAGCCAGCACTGCAACCCCATCCACAGACAGCAGCCAGCACTGCAACCCCATCCGCAGACTGCAGCCAGCACTGCAACCCCATCCGCAGACTGCAGTCAGCACTGCAACCCCATCCGCAGACTGCAGCCAGCACTGCAACCCCATCCGCAGACTGCAGCCAGCACTGCAACCCCATCTACAGACTGCAGCCAGCACTGCAACCCCATCCGCAGACTGCAGCCAGCACTGCAACCCCATCCGCAGACTGCAGACAGCACTGCAACCCCATTGGCAGACTGCAGTCAGCACTGCAACCCCATCCGCAGACTGCAGCCAGCACTGCAACCCCACCTACAGACTGCAGCCAGCACTGCAACCCCATCCACAGACTGCAGCCAGCACTGCAACCCCATCCACAGACAGCAGCCAGCACTGCAACCCCATCCGCAGACTGCAGCCAGCACTGCAACCCCAGCGGCAGACTGCAGTCAGCACTGCAACCCCATCCGCATACTGCAGCCAGCACTGCAACCCCATCCACAGACTGCAACCAGCACTGCAACCCCATCTACAGACTGCAGCCAGCACTGCAACCCCATCCACAGACTGAAGTCAGCACTGCAACCCCATCCGCAGACTGCAGCCAGCACTGCAACCCCATCTACAGACTGCAGCCAGCACTGCAACCCCATCCGCAGACTGAAGTCAGCACTGCAACCCCATCCGCAGACTGAAGTCAGCACTGCAACCCCATCCGCAGACTGCAGCCAGCACTGCAACCCCATCTACAGACTGCAGCCAGCACTGCAACCCCATCCACAGACTGCAGCCAGCACTGCAACCCCATCCGCAGACTGCAGCCAGCACTGCAACCCCATCTACAGACTGCAGTCAGCACTGCAACCCCATCCGCAGACTGCAGCCAGCACTGTAACCCCATCCGCAGCCAGCACTGCAACCCCATCCACAGACTGCAGCCAGCACCATTGCTGCAGTCCCTGGTCATGTGAACTAATTCATAGGCACTCTTTTCCAAGAACAGTGCTGATAGCCTTGAACCACTATGAAATATATTCAGAACACAAGCAATGTGCTGCCATTTCTTGTAATCCCCGTGTAACTGAATTGTATTGTTGAGCTGTCCTCTGCCTAAAGCTGGCCATACACATCACATTAAGCTTTTATAAAACTAGCTCATTTGATGGCTTGCCTAAACAATCCTTTTCAGTTTATATCCATCGTACAGGTCCTTGTGCTACATTGTTACTTAGTGTAAAGGTGTTTTTATAATAGGAATGTAAAGCCTACGGTCAGTATAAGGCCCCTTTCACAAGTAGTTTCATCAGTCTGTTTTTGACCCATTATTCGATGGATCACAAACAGGCTGTGTCCCCATGGATGGCCGGGCGTGCGCCCACTATATCCACCCACACGCGTGTCCATTCAGGTTTGTAAATGAAGAAGAAGTTTGCTCCTATGTCCTATGTTACTGACCAGACTGGATGGGGGGTGGTATAAGTGGACGCTCATCTGCTTACATCCAACACTCATAGGGATTACATAGCTCTGTTTGCCCTCCATCATAAAATCTAAATGGACATGGATGTCACATATGTGGCATCTGTTTCCACTCTGATCTAACTCAGAAGGGGACCAATCTGTGGACCCCCCTGCTGAGATGGAACAGAGAGCTCCCGTTTGAAAGGAACATAGAAAGGGTTCACAGCTGTGTGTAAATCCAAGCCAAAAGCTGGATATACACTGCGAGAATTTATTGTGTATCTATTCCCCCATCCATGCTAAATGGCACTGTCCAGATACCCAAACAGAGGCTGCATGTGATTGGATGCAGCTGCTGTTCAACTGACAATTTTTTGCCCAGTTCATTTGAGTTTCATATCTAAAGATGTGTGGTGTGAAGATGCTGACAGGGACACCCATGGCTCAAAATCACTCTGTGTATGTCCAGCTTTAAGGTTAAGTTCACCTTTGCTCTCCTTTTTTTTTTTTTCTTTTATAAATTCCAGACCCCCTATGTACCAATATAGCATTATTGTACTTATTTTGTAAAAATAAAACAGCTTTTCATTAATTCTACACAGGATTACCTCACTCTCTTTATAGCTGTTTAAACACACGGCTTGATTACTTCTGCCTTACTTCCTGGTAAGACTTTAGGTCATGACACAGGAAGGAGTTGACCAGCTGATATCATTAGCACACACCCTGCATCATCCACCCTCAGCTGGTCAACTCCTTCCTGTGTCATGGCCTAAAGTCTGACCAGGAAGTAAGGTAGAAGTAATGGAGCCGTGTGTTTAAACAGCTATGAAGAGAGTTAGGTAAGTCAGTGTAGAATTAATGGAAAGCTGTTTTATTTTTGCAAAATAAATACATTAATACGATATTGGTACATAGGGGAGCTGGAATTTAGAAATAAAGGAAAAAGAAAAAAGGTGAACAAAAGCAGGGGAGGGCTGGTGGCCTTAGGCCTGGGGGGCAAGTCCAGTCAAGTGGCCCATTGAACCGCGGAATCAGCTCACCATCCATGGCCCACCTGGTTTTTCAATGCAGCCTCACCAGTGCCCATCAGTGAAGCCAACTCCAGTGCCCATCAATGCAGCCTGATCACTGGGGCAGGTTACATGGGGTGTATGGGGGGAGATGGGGGGTCAGATAGGGATGTCAGGGTCTTTCACCTCAGCAATCTCAGCTCGGCAGGTTCCCTGCACGCCACGGTTTCCAGGGGGGGTAAAACTCCTGATCCTGGGGTCAAGTTGCAGCCAGCGCCCAGCCCTGCAGCCCTGCGTCCCGACTCCCTGGCACGCCCTGCCTCTGTCTGCTTCTAAGAATCCGGTCCCAGGGAGTTGTAGATTCCTCTGCGCTGCTGTGTTTTCCACCCACCAGAAGCTTGAGCGCGGACTACAACTCCCGGAATGCAACAGCTAGTGGTCGGCCGCCATGGCCATGCCCCCGGCCAGACTTCCTAGACCAGAATAAAAAAGAAAATGGTAGCGGGCAGTGGCTGCCAGCCATTTTGAACATAAGTTAGGGTGGCCTGGGAGGCAATTGCCACCTTGTCCCCTGGCCCAGCCCTCCCCCGAACAAAGGTGAACTTAGCCTTTAAGTCAACAGCTCTGGAGCCATTACCAACATAAGTACATACAAATTGGAGACATAATTTGGTGGGTCACCAGCGCAGAGATAATTTTGTAAAATTTACCTGAAAGTTATACCTGTTCTGCCTTTTGTGTTTTTTTTTTTCTGCTTTTTGTGTTTTACCATGTCTTTATTTTGTATACAGCATTTTAGATTCTGTCTTTAGTGGCTATCTCTATGTCAAGTGCAATCTGCCCCCTTGCTGGACTGGGCATGCCGAAAGAATCCCAGTTACAAAATACACTACCTGGAAATTTTTGGGTGCTTGGTCAGCTTGAGCAGACTGATATTTACGCATAGAGAGAGAAAACAATAAAGTGCAATCACTGTGCTGCATTACTAGGAAGGAAGGAAGCTGTAAAATAAATTATGCTTGGCCACCAATACAGGCAACATCATAGGTAAACTATTGCTAGTGCTTGAGATATTTTCCTGGAGCTATATGTCAAGGACAATAAATATTTTTTGTTTCATTATTTTAAGCCCTGATGAAGGGGATTTTTGACTCTTGAAATACATTGGCTACCTTTTTTTCCCCCTTTTGTCGCCTATGATTGTAATAAAGGCCTTTGGACCATTTGGCTCTTTCTCGATCTATCTATAGGTGGATTTCTCAAATAGGGTGACCTCTATTTCTTGGGAGGACTCATATTTTGTGGAGAACTGACAAATCTAAGACCCAAATAATGATTTCATTCTACAGGTCAAAGAGTCCAGCAAATATTTCTTGCTGTTCCTGTGTCTACTTAAAATCGCATACAGGAGCAATGTGTAAGAAATGCATTAATAAGGTTACTAACCACTTGCCGACCGCCACAAGCACTTATACGTCGACAGAATGTCACTTCTCGGCCGAAGGACTTATATATATGTCCCCTTTAAGGAAGCGGCATTGTGGACGCGAGTGCGCCACCGGCGGCACGTGCGCGTGCCCCCGTCGCGAGCTCCGTGAGCCCGACCGCTGGTCCGGCAGACTCGAATGCCACAGGGATACCCGCGATCGTCTCATGGTGAGGAAGAACGAGGAGATGCTGATGTAAACAAGCATCTCCCCGCTCTGCCTAGTGACAATGACACTGATCACTGCTTCCTGTAATCGGAAGCATGATCACTGTCTTGTCACACACAGCCCATCCCCCCTACAGTTTGAAGCACTTCCCAGGTCACACTTAACCCCTACAGCGGCACCTAGTGTCATTTTCACAGTAATCAGTGCATTTTTATAGCACTGATCACTGTAAAAATTACAATGGTCCCAAAAATGTGTCAAAAGTGTCTGATGTGTCTGCCATAATGTCGCAGTCACGATAAAAATCGCTGATCGCCGCCATTATTAATAAAAAAATAATAATAATAATAAAAATGCCAAAAACTATCCCCTATTTTATAGACGCTATAACTTTTACGCAAACCAATCAATAAACGCTTATTGTGATTTTTTTACAAAAAATATGTAGAAGAATACGTATCGGCCTAAACTGTAAAGAAATATGTTCTTTTATATATATTTTTGGGGGATATTTATTATAGCAAAAAGTAAAAAATATTGCATTTTTTTCAAAATTGTCGCTCTATTTGTGGGAAAAAAAGGACGTCAATTTTGTTTGGGAGCCACGTCGCACAACCGTTAAAGCGACGCAGTGCCGAATCGCAGTGCCGAATCGCAAAAAAGTGTTCTGGTCATTTAGCAGTCAAATGGTCCGGGGCTTAAGTGGTTAAAGACAAACTGCAGTCTGCTCAGATAATTTGTAATAAAAACATATTTTCCATTCTGAAGCTTCCCTCCAACCACTTTGCATATTATTTTATTTCATATATACTGTGATTCTGTACTTGCCAAATATGCTGCAGAAATCTTCCTCCACTGAGTCTTGCTGCAACCAATTTACCTGTGGACAGCTGAAGCTGCTGCCTGTTCACTTCCTGGATTTAGACAGACACACAGAGGCACACCTCCAGCTCTGCAGCTCTCAATGGCCCTTTTATGACTCATCACCCCTCCCTTCCTGGCAAACTCTCACAAGAGTGAGAGAGAGAGAGCTGTGCATCATGTCATAAGCCTAGACTAATGACCAGACAAGAAATAGGAAGTGGGCTGTAGAAGGTATTTACTGGAAGAAAAAAAAAATGTTTTACTATCCAGAAACAAGGAGGGCAGAAGATTTAATAGATGGAAAGATGAAAAAAAATTACTGAAGGTCCGCTTTAATATTAAGCTGCTCATACATGTTACAATTTAGATTAACTGAAACTATCTACTCCACTGAATTAGCTAGCTCTCCCACTATGTAGCAGTTGATAGGTATAACGATGATCTAATTGTTATGTGTTTGGTCAGCTTTGGCTGATCATCTTCCTGTATATCCATACTGGAAAAAAAAAATTACTCTGAGCAAAATAATCTTCTAATAAATTCCTGCAACCCAGGACCCTCAACTGAAACTTTTCATTATTGCGAGGGAAATGGATATACTGTATGGGACAAAATAATTTTAATAAATCAAAAAGTCATAGAAACATGATACTGATCTTTAAAGCTGGATTCTGGGATAAGCAAATATTGTGTAAATACATTCATCATGTGTATTTTTACTTGAATCTTGGTGTGCTTTGTGTATTTCTTCCAGATCAGTGCTGTAATCCAGTGTGAACTGTTGCCTCTGTGCAGGATCTTCCTGTAATGAAGACCGCTCACTGCTGCTCTCTCTCCCTGGTCTTGTCTCCGCCCACAGCCTGTGGATGGTGCAGCCTGCTGGGTCCCTCCCACGGCTCTCTTTTTTCACAGACTATGTACAGCACAGGGATGATGTCACAACAACCACATTTACAATGCAATACCTGTGTTTGCAGGGGCATTTGGTGCCCACAACATGAATGTATATACTTATTGGAAATAAAGAAGTGTATTTAAAGTGGTTGTAAACCTCAGTACAGGGCATACCCCACTTTTAAGTACACAATGGGGTTTATTTACTAAAGCTGGAAAGCGCAAAATCAGGCTCACTTCTGCATAAAAACCAATGAGCTTCCAGGTTTTATTACCAGGCTTAATTGGACAAGCTGGGGTTAGAAGCTCATTGGTTTCTATGGGGAAGTGAGCCTGATTTTGCGCTTTCCAGTTTTAGTAAATAAACGTAAAAGTGGGGTATGCCTGTAATGGAATTTGAGCAAAGCACATATATCTGCAGTGTTTACTTATCTCTATCCAAAGCTTTAAAGTGGATGTAAACCCAAAATGAAAAAAAAAAAATTTTTGCTGTCACAATGTAGAGTATAAGATTTTGTATCATTTGTGCCAGGTCTTGCCACAAAGAGTTAATCCATCTCTGAGAAATCCTCTTTTATTGTTCAGTGAGATAAAACGGACAAACAGAGAAAAACTTTTGTCCGTTCCGCCCCCTTGCTTTGAGTGACAGGTTATTTACATATCTTGTGCACTAGCTTTAGACAGGCATTATTATTTAATTCCCACCCCCACTCCTTTTCTGAAGTCATGTGGTTACTTTTCTGGATTTTGACTGGATGTTAGTGATCATAGCAGAAGGAATACACAGGAGAAAATGCATGTTGACAAGGGGAGTGTAGAGGTGGGCGGGGAGTCTACTGACATCACGATTCCACCCACCGAGCTCCAGACAACAGATCCACCCACAGAATCTGCAGTTTTTCAGGTCTTATAACAGACAGAGGGGAGACATTTGACAGATAAGGATACATGCAGGAGGCATCTATATCCTTATAGATCAGCACTATGGCAGTAGTTTAGAAAAGATGAGAGTGGGTTTACATCCACTTTAAGTGTCGTTTCTCTCTGGTGATTCCTTCCTCTGTTATCAGCATGTATCACTTCTGAGAAGTTTTCCCGACACATAAGATAAATCGGGAGGGAGGGGGTGGAGCTCAGCAGACATATTGTCTATTCACACTTCTTCTGCTGTGTGGAGGGGGTGTGTTCCTTTCCTCCAATCAGCTCTCACACAGTGTAACTGCAGCTCTCTGCCTCCTTCTCTGTGCTGCTGACAGATGAAGAAAGATTTTTTACACTTTTGAAAGGGTGTAGGGAGCAGAAGACTGCAGATACACAAGTAAAACCTATGTTGGAGTTTTTTTTTCATCTCTGTGTATCATCTGAGGCTGTTCACTTCACTGGGTATATGTGAGAGTTTACCCACTTTAAATGAATGTTTTTGTTCCCCGAGTTCAGTTTTGTAATGTCTTAAAACTATGCATCTTTCATAAGCACAGCCACATATTCTTGAGTCTTTTGTGCTAATCGGGTATTGTATAACCTAAGGTCCAACTCCAAACTCAGCACACTTATATACCAAGCAGAGAAAAGCCTTGTTCACACGACCGGTTTTCTCGGCAAGAAAACTGCTGGGAGAGCTTTTTGCAGAGAAAACCGGTCGTGTGTATGGTTTCTCGTCTGAAAAACTCCCGGAAATCTCGACAAGAAAAATAGAGAACCAGCTCTCTATTTTCTCGTCGGGATTCTCGTCGGCCGACGAGAAAACCGTGCGTGTGTACGAGGCTACAAGCTTACCTGTCCCCAGGTAAGGCCGCGCATGCTCGATGAGACTTTGACGCATGCGGGTAGCTTACAAGGGTAGTGTAGGGTGAAGCAAGATAGCTGCGACGGCATCGAATGTGACGAGCGCATGCTCATCGTAGTCAATGACGTTACCGCGTTCTTGCCATTCAAAAGAACGGCGGTTCTTTTGAATGTGCGTGTGTACACAGGGCTTGGCAAGAAAAGCTTGCCAGGAATCCCGTCAGGAAAAACAAAGTTTTTTTTCCTGACGCGATTCTCGCCCGTGTGTACAGGGCTGAAGAGTATAATGTTTGTTTGCCCAGGGCAGGGTTTCTCAACCAGGGTTTCATGGAACCCTAGGGTTCCTCCAGAGGTTGCTGGGGGTTCCATGAGCAATGAGATATTTCTCCCTCTCAAATAGGTTCCCACTGACACCACTGATCCTTTTAGCTATCTGTAAGATGGGAATTCTTCCCAATGACCACAAGTGTAAGGAGCATTCTTCCCACTGAGCATCACACCAATGTATCATGAGTTGTAGGTAATTTTTAGCAGGGGTTTCCTGAGACTGGAAAGTTATTTCAAGGGTTCCTCTGTGTTGAAACGGTTGAGAAAGGGTGGACTAGGGGCTCAACTGAGGCATATTATTACTTATTTTGGTCTGCTCTTCCTCTCTCAAGTGCTGAAATGTGAGCAGACATCCCTACATCATCACATACAATGACAGGCCAGCAGTGGGCCAGAGGGGTGGCGACAAGACCAGTCAGAGACAAGCAAGAAAAGCAGCTTCCAGGGATCAGTCTTCACATCCAGAAGTGGTTAGGAGGAAGACCCGGGGACCCTGGATTCTTGAGCTTATGCTGGTGTTAAGGGTTAGTCCATCCAAAAGTTTTTAGTGTTCATTTAGTAGTGGGGTCTGGTGTGACTGAGCCCCACAATGGCTTTTATGTGTCTTGTTCCGCTTGGAGCTAAACATGTGCAATTTGTTTCGTACGAATCGAAAATTCGTACGAATTTCCGAAAATTCGTACATTCGGAAGCATCCGAAATACGAATTTCTATTCTTACGAATTTTATTTGTTTCAGGAGTGAGAGACTGCTCAGACTGGTACTGGTAGTCGATGGGAGATTCAGAATTGGACAAAATAAGAATGTTCGTTAATATCATTTTTTTTTGTCATAATGATTACGATTATTCGTTATGATGAAGTTAAAAACCCAGGAAGTCAGCACAGCACAGGGAGCCCCTCATAATGAGCACAGCAGGGGTACAGGCCCAGGAGGAAGTCAGCACAGCACAGGGATGGTGGGAGCCCCTCATAACGAATGTTCGTAATTGTTACGAAAAGTTAACGAACCTAACGAACTTTCGTATTTTGTATGAATCCAAATTGAATTTCGGACAAGAAATTACGAAATACAAATTAACGGGCTACTACAAACCCAGGAAGTCAGCACAGGGATGATGGGAGCCCCTCATAATGAGCACAGCACAGGGATGATGGGAGCCCCTTATAATGAGCACAGCACAGGGATGATGGGGACCCCTCATAAGACCAGGCAACGTTTTTTCAATCTTCTATTGTCCAATTTTGGTGAGCCTGTGCCAATTGTAGCCTCAGTTTCCTGTTCCTAGCTGAG
Source organism: Rana muscosa (assembly GCA_029206835.1). Taxonomy (NCBI): domain Eukaryota; kingdom Metazoa; phylum Chordata; class Amphibia; order Anura; family Ranidae; genus Rana; species Rana muscosa. The sequence goes on from CM055123.1 coordinate 274,514,205, forward strand.
TGGCACCTGATGTGGTCTACTGCTGCTGTAGCCTATCTGCTTCAAGGTTCGATGTCTTGTGGATTCAGAGATGGTATTCTGCATACCTTGATTATAACGATTATTCTCCTCTGACCTCAACATGGCATTTTCATCCACACAACTGGCACTCACTGGATATTTTCTCTTTTTTGGACCATTCTCTGTAAACCCGAGAGATGGTTGTGTAAAAAACAAAAAACCCCCTCAGAGGTGGGACTTTGAAAGTGACTGCAAAACACACAAAGTATATTGAAATTGTATAGATTTAATAAATAAGTACAAAAAGGACAAATGAATATAAATCACATGAATTGTGTACAAGTCCAGAAAATTGGTTGCGTGGGTAAGGAGAAAAATTGAAACATTGATAGTCAAACCCGACAGCTGTTTCGGTTACGCCCTTCTTCGGGGGAATTGTAGACATACAGTTCAATAAGACAGACAAACTCTGTTGAATACATAATATAGTACAGATAAATATCACGATGTATGCATATACATACATTACAAACAGTCATATAAAAAAATATATATATTAAATAAATATATGCTTACAGTAATCTATCCAAAGAGAAATTAATATTTGGTGCACCGGGGGACCACATGCACGGCAGTAAATGTGGGGTGAAAAAAGAGAACACCCCACCAATGAGGGGGCTCCAAGATCGATGGGGTCCAATATCCCAACAACGGGGGTCCCCAGGCGACGACACGCAGACAGGCCAGAGAGAGACCAAGGAATCCGGTAAGGTAATTATCTAAAAGACAAATTTATGAAGGGTGGGAGGCAAAAGGGGGAAATCACATTAGTGAGTCCCTAATATGTAGTAAAGTCCCCCCATAGACCTCAGCCCTATAGACCCTAACTTAAGTCCCATATATAGATAGTGTGAATTCATCCATTACATGTATAATGTGTGTCCAAGGAAACCTACCAGTATGGAAAAGTATTCCAGATCAGGGAGGTGTCTGGTGGAAACTTGAAACGGCTTCAAAAGTAGAGGGAGTCCTCAATACAAAAATTGCATCCAATATGCACTATTGTAGTGATGAAGCAAATATGTGCATCGTTTCAATCTGATTTAAATCCAGAGAATCTAAAGGGTAATATGGATGGAAAAACAGGGGACAATAGGTAGATATAGCATTAAATTTGTCCAAGGTAAATAAACAAAATACAAAGTTTCAAGGAACTGTCCTATAAGAGTTTACCTGTAGGGATCCCGGGTGTCCCAATGATCGCTGCGTGAGGTACCTCGTGTGGACTCCGACTGGTCCTTGAGAGCTTTAAATGGTGTCTCAAAGACATCTGCGCATGCGTCAGAAAGCGCCGGTAAACGACGCAGACGTAGTGACGTCAGTGCGCTATCCGTCGCGTACCTATGACGCTCCGGACGGGCACATAAAGAAATAGACGTTAATGAACAGGAATGTGAGATGTCTCTCTATGCAGAGAGTGTGCCACAGTATGTCTGAAAGGAACACATAGGTATAGCTGTATAATCCCTGCCATTCCGTGCCAAAGGGAGTACCCGTGTATATAATGAGACCCGACAGCAGGGAGGAGGAAGAAGAAGGATTGATATTATTATAAATATACTAGGAGTTATGTATCTCTATATTATATTGAAACTCCATGTTATCCAAAATTTTACTTTAAATAAACTCTTCAATCTAAATATGAATTATATATTGAAAGTTATTAGAAATAAAAAAGTAAAGATGTAAAAAAATGGAAAGAAGAGAATTAAATAATAATAGTCAGTCATAATTCAAAGAGAATTAGAGCAATATCATTCATTGTTTACATGGAAAATGATCTTTACATTCATATTCCATGGAGAAATTGTATATCGACTATAACATTATATCTATTAGAAATTACATAACAATAATAATCAAATAGATGAAAGCCTCCCTCTGATACAATGGATGTTTGTTAATATAGTAAAAAGGCACATATAGGGCAGGCAGGTTCCCAGTGTCGAATCCAGAGGTTAGAGTCGCCAATAGGGGGCCCCCCGCGCGGCATCCGCCCAAAGACCGTCCCAAGTGGCGGTAATTGGCAGATGACGCGCGCCGACGCATAAATGCAAATAAATGCATAAAAAGGGGGGTAAAAGAGGCCAATCCCCCCAGAAAGAAAAAAGGGGGGGGAAACCTGGCGGCCCAACTCACCCCCTGTGTGCGCCGTGTGAGGAACAATGAGCCCACTGGGAGCCCCAAACTGACGTATGCATGCGGGTCACCGGTACATCAAAAGGAGATAACAATAAATATAAATAAAAAGTGGGGGAAATCTGGGGGAGAGAAAGGGGAGAGGGGAAAAAAAAAAAAAAAAGGGGGAGTCCATTGATGGTAGGAGATACATTGTCTCACCTGTACTTCTATTCTTCCCACCCCCCTGAGGAGAAACCCTCAAGAAAAGGACGATAACTTATAAGATCGTTCAATCCTGGAGGCATGGTGGCATTTAGGGTAAAGATCCATCTAGTCTCTCTTTGTAGGAGAGTTCTGTTCCAATCTCCTCCTCTGTTGCTGGGGTGTACCCTGTCCAGAATTAAGAATTTTATTCTGGGAATTCTACTATTATGGATATCTTTTATATGGCGTCCAAGGGGATGGTCTGGGTCACATTTCTTCATACAGGTGATATGTCTAGCCGCTCTCTTGAAGAATGGCTGTTTGGTTTTGCCAATGTAGAATGATCCACATTGGCATGTGAGTAGATAAACTACTCCTTCCGTTTTGCAGTTCGCAAAATGAATGGGTTTGAAGATTTTGCCATTAGGTAGTGATGCTTTTTCATCAATGTTCATATATTGGCATAAATTGCAACCTCCACATCGATATGTGCCAGGTCGCCTACATGGGTCAACCCGGAATTCACCCGTGTATTCACTCTGTATTAGGTTATCCTTTATTGAATCTGCCTTCCGATAGGTAATTGCCGGTTGAGCCGGCACAAAGGAGGCTAGAGAGGGATCGATCTGCAAAAGATGCCAGTATTTGGAAATAATTTTTCTAATCTGTTCGCTTTGTCTATTAAATTTGGTAATAATCCGTATAGTATTAGAATCAAAATTGTCGGGTTTGATGCTGGGTTGTTTTTTTGTTAGAAGTTGATCCCTAGATTTTAGGGTAGCCCTTCTAAAAGATTTTTTAAGGCTATTAAGAGAGTAGCCTCGTATCAAAAGGCGGTCTCTGAGGGCATTTGCTTCATTCTGAAACGTAGCATCATTCGTACAGTTTCGGCGTAGCCGTAAATATTGTCCGTATGGAATTGATTTTACTAACGATGTAGGATGTGCACTCCCCGCATGTAGTATAGAATTGCATGCTGTATCTTTGCGATATAGTGCACTTGTTAGTTTACCATTTGTGTCCTTAAGTATAGTGATATCTAAAAAATTAACGGACGTCTCACTATACGTCATGGTGAATGTAAGGTTGTAGGAGATGGTTGTGTGTGAAAATCCCAGCAGATCAACAGTTTTTGAAATACTCAGGTGAGCCGGTCTGGCACCAACAACCATGCCACATTGCTGCCATGTGATTGGCTGATTAGCAATTTGTGTTACCAAGCTATTGAAAAGGTGTAGCCAATAAAGTGGCCGGTGAGTGTATATCTGTTAAAGTATATGTCACTAAAAGCTTTAACATGGTAATATTATTTCAAAGGTAATTTTCGATATTTTTTTTAAGTCTACAGCATTAATTAAAACAATATCTTGTGATCCTGCCATCAAGGTCCTTGTTAAGATTTCTTGTTATAGGGTGACAACACTTTGCCTTTGTTTCCCAATTGTGCTCTAGCATTGTCACCTTTTCACAGACTACAAGTAGCAGCTCAACCACTTAAGGACCGTCGCACGACGATATACGTTGACAGAATGGCACGGCTGGGCATATGGGCGTACAGTTACGTCCCCTTTAAGATCCCAGCCGTGGGTCACGCACGCGCCGTGACCGCGCCCGCAGGACCCGCGGACCCGATCGCCGCCGGTGTCCCGCGATCGGGTCACAGAAGTGAAGAGCGGGGAGAGGTAAGTGTAAACAAACATCTCTCTGTTCTTTCTAGTGACACTGTCATTGATCCTCTGTTCCCTGTCATCGGGAACAGCTATAGGTGACTTGTCACACCAAGCCACACCCCCTAACAGTAAGAATCACACATTAGGTCACCCAACCCCTTCAGTGGCCCCTACTGGTTAACCCCTTCACTGCCAGTGTCATTTTTACAGTAATCAGTGCATTTTTATAGCACTAATCGCTGTGGTCCCAAAATGGTATCAAAAGTGTCCTATGTGTCCGCCATAATGTCGCAGTCACGATAAAAATCGCTGATCGCCGCCATTACTAGTAAAAAAATTATTAATAAAAATGCCATAAAACTATCCCCTATTTTGTAGACGCTATAACTTTTGTGCAAACCAATCAATATACGCTTATTGCGATTTTTTTTTACCAAAAATATGTAGAATACATATCGGCCTAAACTGAGGAAAAAATATGTTTTTATATATTTTTGGGGGATATTTATTATAGCAAAAAGTAAAAAATATTGCATTTTTTTTTAAATTGTAGCTCTATTATTGTTTTTTTTAGCGCAAAAAATAAAAGCCACAGAGGTGATCAAATACCACCAAAAGAAAGCTCTATTTGTGGGAAAAAAAAGGACGTCAATTTTTGTTTGGGAGCCACGTCGCACGACCGCGCAATTGTCAGTTAAAGCGACGCAGTGCCGAATCGCAAAAAGTGGCCTGGTCTTTGACCAGCGAATTGGTCCGGGGCTGAAGTGGTTAAACAGACCTTCCACTGCTATCACCATCAGGAAACAATCCCTGAGAAGTGACATTCAGCCGTTGCTGGAGTACATGTAGACAGGAAGAGGCTTCAAACGGCTACAGAAGACCAGCAATCAATGAGAAGTAACAAAGGAGGAAAAAAGGTGAAAAGAAGAATGTTATTTAAAAAATGGCAGTTGATTACGACAAACAGGGAGTTATTTACTAAAGCTGCATGGTGGTAAATCTGGTGCAACTCTGCATAGAAACCAATCAGCTTCCAGGTTTTATTGTCAAAACCTAATTGAACAAGCTGAAGTTAGAAGCTAATTGGCTGCCATGCACACCGGACCAGATTCTGAGTGCTCCAGTTTTAGTAAATCGCCCTCACGGTTCTTTTAGCTCAGTTAACATCATTCATATACAACGTATTTTAAGTTGCGAGTGAAAATTAGCTTTCTTGAAAGAGTTTGCTTGAGGAGAAAGTAGAACATGCATACTTAACTTGGATGATTATTACAAGGACAGACAGTGCTCAAGTCTTTAATCTAACCGACAAAATATCTGCTCATATATAATCAGCTCATGAATATAAATCCATCAGTGCCACATAAATGCATAAGGCTCTTTATTTTATATTATGGTTTTATACAGTGTGAAGATATGCCGTGCTTCAAAAAAATGGGAACACCGGCAACAGCATAGAACCCAGAGCTTCCGATGGCCTACAATATAACTAAACAACACAAACAAAAGCCAATAAACCTCTGATCTATGGCAACAGGAAATCTACCTATGTCTAGGCCCTGGTTCACACTGGTGCGATTTGACGTGCGATTTGACATGTCAAATCGCATGTCAAATCGGCGAAATTTGCCACAAATTGTGGGCAATGGCACCGTCCTAATTGGTGTGACGTCGCAT
>CM055123.1:274524936-274564936 GCA_029206835.1 Rana muscosa
TAAAACATGTTCTATTTCTAAACTCCGATGGAAAAAAGTCCGATGGGGCCCACACACGGTCGGGAATTCCGATAAAAAAACTCCGTCTGACTTTTTTCATCGGAAATTCCAATCGTGTGTACAAGGCATAAATATTTTGTGAGCTACAATGAGGGCGGGTGGGGGAACATTTAAAAAGTTTTTCTTAAATTTTTAGGTTGTCTTTTGTGTGGCCTTCTCTGAACACTCTTGGGTAAAATTAGCAGCAGAACCAAAATGGGAGAAGGAAAAGGGTCTGGTTAGAGAAGTGATGGCACGTGAAATAACATGGTGCATGCATCAAGAGACTATGGGCCCATTTACATTTTTGCTATGCGTTAACATTTGTGCATTATTGCATGTTATGTTGCGCATTAAGACAGCTCATTCAATATGAATGGTCTGCCAATGCACCCTAACATACTTAAAGTGGCACATGACCCTTGTTATTTAACGTGATGTTCTACTGTGCATTGTGTTACAGCAAGGTACCAGGTGTTTTGTTGTTGTGCTTTGTGGTACCTTTATCTGTATCTCTCAACCAATATGAAGCCATATCTTCTTTGAAAGCATCAGAATGCAGCAAATAAACATCCTTCCTTAGACATCAAATTCTGAGACATCTAGGTACCTTTGGTTTTAAGGAGGTTCTACTGTGCTTCACATCTAAGGGCATTGATGTCAAAGCCTTTCACAATCTAGACTCCTTACAGCAGACATATATATATATATACAGTGGGTACGGAAAGTATTCAGACCCCCTTAAATTTTTCACTCTTTGTTATATTTCAGTTTTTCTTTTTTAATAAATCTGCAAAAATGTCAACAACTCTGTGTTTTTTTGTCAATATGGGGTGCTGTGTGTACATTAATGAGGAAAAAAAATGAACTTAACTGATTTTAGCAAAGGGCTGCAATATAACAAAGAGTGAAAAATTTAAGGGGGTCTGAATACTTTCCGTACCCACTGTATATATATATATATATATATATATATATATATATATATATATATACTTGAACATCATACTTTCAAAATACTCTATAACCGTCATGATAGGAGAAAAATATACAGTACATTGTTTTCTCCAAAACTGCACTTTTGTCAATTATTATTATCCCTATTTAGGTAACTGTAACGCTACGGTAAGGGAACCCTAAAGGTGTAACAAAATTTTGATGGAGAAACATGACCAAAAATGGAGAGAAGAAGATCCATTATAAAGATGGCACGTGAAATAACATGGTGCATGCATCAAGAGACTATGGGCCCATTTACATTTTTGCCATGCGTTAACATTTGTGCATTATTGCATGTTATGTTGCGCATTAAGACAGCTCATTCAATATGAATGGTCTGCCAACGCACCCTAACATACTTAAAGTGGCACATGACCCTTGTTATTTAACGTAATGCTCTACTGTGCATTGTGTTTTAGCAAGGTACCAGGTGTTTTGTTGTTGTGCTTTGTGGTACCTTTTAAATTAAAAGTGGCTGAAAACACAGACACCATGACATACCTGGTCTTAAACGCAGATCCACTGCCAATTGGACTGGTCTGCAGCAGTCAGAATTTTGTTGTGGTTTACTGATTCACTCACTCTATTGAGAGCATGGTTGGGGTGGGGGGAACCCATTCTCTGATACAGAAGACAACTGGTAAGGTGTCCACAGGGCCCCGTTATCAAATCACTTTATGCCAGTGATTGACATCCAGAAGACACCATGCAAAGTGGATGGTGAGTTTGACCTTTCCCAATATAATTTGATAATATTTGGACATGACATTGTGTGAAGAAAAACTCCATTTCATCCTGAGTACAAATTACCGTATATACCCAAGTATAAGCCGACCCGAATATAAGCCAAGGCACCTAATTTTACCATAAAAAACTGGGAAAACGTATTGACTCGAGTATAAGCCTAGGGTGTCCATCTGCATGCCTCACTGTGTCCATGTGCATGCCTCACTGTGCCCATGCCTCACTGTGTCCATGACTAGACTGACGTTTAACATGGGAGTCTATAGAAGGGGTGCCCAGGTTTGAAAAATCGGTGCTCCCCGTTCATAGGTTGCCTAGACAACAAACTTTGCACACTTGTAGAGGAGAAATGGGGCCACATGTGTGCCAAGTTTCGGGTCCAGGGGACCTACAACCGGCCGGTACCGGGTCCCCAAAATCACTAGAGAAATGACCGTTTAACATGGGAGTCTATATAAGGGGTGCCCGGGTTTGAAAAATCGGTGCTCCCTGGCCAAAAAACTTTGCACACTTGTAGAGGAGGAGTGGGGCTACATGTGTGCCAAGCTTGGCTGGTACCGGGTCCCCAAAGTTCGGGAGATCAGGCGCAAAATGGTGACTCGAGTATAAGCCAAGGGGGGCATTTTCAGCACAAAAAAATGTGCTGAAAAATTTGACTTATACTCGAGTATATACGGTAGATGACTTTCATTTATTTTCTAAAGGGGAAAAGTTTCTCCAGAACAAAATTAAGAGGAACCTGCCTGGTGTCCATATCTTCCGCCGCCTATCCATTTGGAGCGAATGATAAACTCTCTCACCTTCCATGTGACCACCTTCCGTTGGTCTGCGAGTGCACGCTGGTCTGCGAGTGCACGCGGGTCCGTTGGTCTGCGAGTGCACGCGGGTCCGCGAGTGCACGCGGGTCCGCGAGTGCACGCGGGTCCGTTGGTCTGCGAGTGCACGCTGGTCTGCGAGTGCACGCGGGTCCATTGGTCTGTGGGTGCACGTGGGTCTGCGTGGTACCTGTGTATTATCTTGTTGAGTACCTGTGTATTGTCTTGTTGAGTACCTGTGTATTGTCTTGTTGAGTACCTGTGTATTGTCTTGTTGAGTACCTGTGTATTGTCTTGTTGAGTACCTGTGTATTGTCTTGTTGAATAGTTGGGTCAGGAAGCTAGTGTTAGGTAATTTGGACAGGGTATAATCTCGAATCCTCATTAAATTAATAGGTACGATGCCCAGCGGGTGTGGCGAGGCGACTCGGTGTACATCTTGCAGCATGTATGCGTTCCTTGATCATCTGATCGAGGGCGATTACTGCTGTGCAAAATGTAAGCACATTGTTTCCCTGGAAGCTCAGGTTCTGAATCTAGGGAAGCAACTGTCAGCACTGGGAAGTCCCTCCACACTAAAGGAGAGCTGGATACGTACCCGGCAGGTGATGGCAGGGGCCAGCACAGAGGTGGGTGGAGTCAAAGAGGTGCAGGCACTAGAAAATAGTAGATGGGTGACAGTCAGGAAGGGTAGAGGGCGAAGTGCCAGGGAGGCCGATCCAGGGCTGGAGCATCCCAATAAGTATGCTCCATTGAGTGACATTGGTGAAACCAGTCCGGGATCAGCACTGCTGGAGCTGAGGGACTCTCCTAGCTGCCAGGGGAAGAACTCCTCCAGTGAGAGTGGGGGGGAAGCGAAGGGAAAGGAAAGACAGATTCTGGTGGTAGGGGACTCAATTCTTAGAAGGACAGAGAGGGCAATCTGTAACAAAGACCTGAAGCGCCGAACTGTATGTTGTCTACCGGGCGCTCGGGTTCGGCACATCATGGATCTGGTGGACAGATTACTGGGAGGGGCTGGGGAAGACCCAGCTGTCATGGTGCACGTTGGCACCAATGACAAAGTCAGAGGCAGATGGAGTGTCCTAAAGAACGATTTTAGGGACTTAGGAGCTAAATTGAGGAAAAGGACCTCCAAGGTAGTATTCTCGGGAATACTACCGGTACATCGAGCCACACCAGAAAGGCAGACGGAGATTAGGGAAGTGAACAAGTGGCTGAAGAGCTGGTGTAGTAAGGAGGGGTTTGGGTTCCTGGAGGACTGGGCCGACTTCTCAGTCGATAACCAGTACTATAGAAGGGACGGACTGCACCTAAATGAGGAGGGTGCAGATCAGCTGGGAATAAGGATGGCCAAAAAGTTAGAGGGGTTTTTAAACTAGGTGACAGGGGGGAGGGTCCAGAGATAGTGAGAGTCAGCGGGGAACATATTCTAAAGGGTAGTATTAGGGGCATTAGTGGTAGGGTAACCAAAGAACATAAACCCAAGGTAAGTATAGTAGCAAGTCCTAGTTGCAATCTGGGAACACCCAAGAGGATAGTATGTGACCGGTCAAATAATATTAATGCATTAAAGTGTCTGTTCACCAACGCCAGAAGTCTGCCAAGCAAAATAGGTGAGTTGGAAGCTCTGGTGCATGAGGAGAGCTATGATGTAATTGGTATTGCTGAAACTTGGCTTCATTCCTCACATGACTGGGCTATTAATATTCCTGGCTATGCACTCTTTCGGAAAGACAGGGTAAAAAGGAAGGGTGGAGGGGTCTGTCTCTATGTGAGAAGTGATCTCAAAGCGAGTGTGAAAGAGGACCTGGTGGATGGAGAGTGTGATGAGTCTGAAGCATTATGGGTGGAACTGCATACAGATGTGCGTAGTTCAAAGCTAATCATTGGAGTTTGTTATAGACCACCCAATGTTAATGAGGAGTTAGAGACTCAGCTCCTTGCACAGATGGAAAGGGCTGCAAGGGCTGGGACGGTGATAATAATGGGGGATTTTAACTACCCAGAAATTGACTGGAGTAATGGAACTGCTGGGACAGTTAAAGGGCAAAAATTTATAAACCTATTGCAGGACAATTTTATGGTCCAGTTTATTGAGGCCCCAACTAGGAATGATGCTCTGTTGGACCTGGTAATCTCAAACCATGCAGAGCGTATTACTAATGTTCAGATAAAGGAACACCTGGGTAGCAGTGACCATAACATGATTTCATTTGATGTTAGTTGTAAGCAAAAATCACATACAGGAAAGATAAAAACACTTAATTTCAAGAGAGCAAAATTTCCAAGGATGAGTGCTGCTCTCCAGGACTTAGACTGGGAAGGAATATTGGCATCAATGGGCACAGAACAGAAATGGGAATTCTTCAAAAAGACTGTTTGTGAACTCACTGCAAAGTATATTCCCATGGGCAATAAGTTTAAAAGGCTAAAAATAAAACCTATGTGGCTCACTGCCAAAGTTAAAAAAGCTATAAACTATAAGAAAAGAGCTTTTAAAAAATATAAAAATGAGGGAACACTAGTGTCATTTAAATGTTACAAAGAATATAACAGGATATGTAAAAAGGAAATCAAGGATGCAAAAATTCAAAATGAACGACAGATTGCAAAAGATAGTAGGACAAACCCCAAAAAATTCTTCAAATATATTAATAGTAAAAAGGTCAAGTCTGAGCATGTAGGCCCTTTACAAAATAATCTAGAGTGGGTGACTGGGGACAAAGAGAAGGCTAATTTATTAAATACTTTCTTCAGTTCTGTGTATACAAAGGAGCATGGGGGAGCTCATGTCCAAAATGGGGGTGGTAGTGACACAGCCCCAAATCCACAATGGCTCAAAAGTGATATGGTCCAGAAATATTTAGATGGAATAAAGGTGGATAAAGCACCTGGACCAGATGGCATACACCCACGGATCCTAAAAGAATTGAGCTCTGTAATTTCAAAGCCATTGTATTTAATTTTTAGGGACTCATTAATGACAGGAATAGTACCACTGGATTGGCGCAGGGCCAATGTGGTGCCTATATTTAAAAAGGGAATTAAGTGTTTACCAAGTAACTATAGACCTGTTAGTTTAACTTCTATAGTTGGGAAAATACTGGAGAGATTAATAAAAGACCACATAGATGAGTTCTTGCTGGAAAAAAACTATTTAAGCAACAGACAGCATGGATTCATGAAAGACAGAAGTTGTCAAACAAACCTGATTTCTTTTTATGAAGAGGTAAGTAAGACCTTGGACAGAGGGGTGGCAGTGGACGTGGTATACTTGGATTTTGCAAAAGCGTTCGATACAGTTCCCCACACACGGCTCATGTGTAAGGTAAAGTCTACAGGATTGGAAATATCAGTTTGTAAATGGATAGAAAACTGGCTAAAAGACAGAATTCAGAGAGTAGTGGTTAATGATTCTTACTCTGAATGGTCCAAGGTTATCAGTGGTGTACCCCAAGGTTCAGTGCTGGGACCCTTACTTTTTAATATGTTTATAAATGATATTGGGTCTGAGATCAAAAGTAACATTTCTGTCTTTGCAGATGACACCAAGCTATGCAGTGGAATAACGTCCTTACAGGATGTCGCCAATTTACAAGCCGACCTCAATGCTCTGTCTAATTGGGCGACTATGTGGCAGATGAGGTTTAATGTTGATAAATGTAAAGTTATGCACTTGGGGACTAATAATATGAATGCATCATACATACTAGGGGGAGTACAACTGGGGGGATCCGTAGTGGAGAAGGATCTGGGGGTTTTGGTAGATCATAAGCTCAATAATGGCATGCAATGCCAAGCTGCGGTTTCCAAAGCGAGCAAAGTCCTTTCTTGTATTAAGAGAGGTATGGTCTCCAGAGAGAGAGATATCATTTTGCCCCTGTTCAAATCATTAGTAAGACCTCATCTGGAATATGCAGTTCAGTTTTGGGCCCCAGTTCTCAAAAAGGATATTGGGGAACTGGAGAAAGTGCAGAGAAGGGCAACCAAACTGATAAGAGGCATGGAGGAGCTCAGCTATGAGGAGAGATTAGAGGAACTGAATTTATTCTCTCTTGAGAAGAGGAGATTAAGGGGGGATATGATCAATATGTACAAATACATAAGGGGTCCATATAGTGAACTTGGTGTTCAGTTATTCACTTTACGGTCAACACAAAGGACAAGGGGGCACTCTTTGCGTCTAGAGGAAAAGAGATTTCACCTCCAAATACGGAAAGGTTTTTTCACAGTAAGAGCTGTGAAAATGTGGAATAGACTCCCTGCAGAGGTGGTTCTGGCCAGCTCAGTAGATTGCTTTAAGAAGGGCCTGGATTCTTTCTTAAATGTACATAAAATAACTGGGTACTGACATTTATAGGTAAAGTTGATCCAGGGAATATCCGATTGCCTCTCTGGGGATCAGGAAGGAATTTTTTCCCCTGCTGTAGCAAGTTGGATCATGCTCTTCTGTTTTTTTTTTGCCTTCCTCTGGATCAACTGTGGGTATAGAATTGGGTATATGGGATTGTACGATATATGTTTATTTTTATTTTTTTTATTATTTTTTTTTACGGTTGAACTGGATGGACTTGTGTCTTTTTTCAACCTGACTAACTATGTAACTATGTAACTATGTAACTATGTGACAGTTCTGGTGCATGTGGATTAGTTGTGTAGGCACCCAGGGATGATACCTAGGGCATGGAGAAGGTATTAGATGAACAATACATAAGGCTATCTCTCTTCTCTCCCATCAACCAAACTGAGTAGAGGGAGAGCACAAGCAAAATAGGTGCAGCTAGAGAGGTACCCTGAATGGAAAAAACACAAGTTCACGTTAATGTCATCCATAAAGTGATGAGAGAGTGGTCTTCTTGAACCCCTGAGATGCCATGATTACCTTTTTTCTTTATAAGGTCTCTAATTGTTGTGTAGGTCCTAGCGATCTCTGAGGAGTAAATGTCAGGTTATAAATATACATGATGTATTTTCTGAGATTTGCACGTACTCACATCATATTAAAACTACATCAAATAGCTATTCACATTAATTTATTTAACTTTTTGAAATTGTAAAATTTCACTACAGCTTTAAAGATTTTACAACGATGAGATGCAGTTGGGTGCGACTAATGCGCTACAATGCACATCCAGACAGCACAGGGTAAATCTTGGTTTTCAGGGTGTAAGCAAGCCCTTAGTACACTATTGCGCTGTGCAATAGCTTATGTTATTCTTTAACCACTTAAGCCCCGGACCATTTCGGGCCATTAGGACCAAGCCTGTTTTTGGGATTCGGCACTGCGCTGCTTTAACTGTAAATTGTGCGGACATGCAATGTTGTACCCAAATGAAATTTGCGTCCTTTTCTTCCCACAAATAGAGCTTTCTTTTAATGGTATTTGATTGCCTCTGCGATTTTTATTTTTTGCGATATAAACAGAAAAAGACCGAAAATTTTGAAAAAAAATGATATTTTCTACTTTTTGTTATAAGAAAAATCGAATAAACTCAATTTTAGTCATACATTTAGGCCAAAATGTATTCAGCCACATGTCTTTAGTAAAAAAAATGTCAATAAGCGTATATTTATTGGTTTGCGCAAAAGTTATAGCGTTTACAAACTAGGGTACATTTTCTGAAATTTACACAGCTTTAAATTTATGACTGCCTATCTCATTTCTTGAGGTGCTAAAATGGCAGGGCAGTACAAACTCCCCCCCAAATGACCCCATTTTGGAAAGTAGACACCCCAAGGAAATTGCTGAGAGGCATGTTGAGCCCATTGAATATTTATTTTTTTCGTCCCAAGTGATTGAATAATGACAAAAAAAAAATTAATAAATAAAATTACAAAAAGTTGTCACTAAATGATATATTGCTCACACATGCCATGGTTATATGTGGAATTGCACCCCAAAATACATTCTGCTGCTTCTCCTGAGTACGGGGATACCACATGTGTGGGACTTTTTGGGAGCCTAGCCGCGTACGGGACCCCAAAATCCAAGCACCGCCTTCAAGGTTTCTAAGGGCATAAATTTTTGATTTCACTCCTCACTACCTATCACAGTTTTGAAGGCCATAAAATGCCAAGATGGCACAAAACCACCCCAAATGACCCCATTTTGGAAAGTAGACACCCCAAGCTATTTGCTGAGAGGCATGTTGACCCCATTGAATATTTTTTTTTGTTTGTCCCAAATGATTGAATAATGACAAAAAGAAAAAAAAAAATGTACAAAAAGTTGTCACTAAATGATATATTGCTCACACATGCCATGGTTATATGTGGAATTGCACCCCAAAATACATTCTGCTGCTTTTCCTGAGTACGGGGATACCACATGTGTGGGACTTTTTGGGAGCCTAGCCGCGTACAGGGCCCCAAAAACCAAGCACCGCCTTCAGGATTTCTAAGGGCGTAAATTTTTGATTTCACTCCTCACTACCTATCACAGTTTTGAAGGCCATAAAATGCCAAAATAGCACAAAACCCCCCCAAATTACCCCATTTTGGAAAGTAGACACCCCAAGCTATTTGCTGAGAGGCATGTTGAGTCCATGGAATATTTTATATTTTGCCACAGGTTGCGGGAATATGACAAACTGTTTTTTTTTTGCACAAAGTTGTCACTAAATGATATATTGCTCACACATGCCATGGGCATATGTAAAATTACACCCCAAAATACATTCTGCTGCTTCTCCTGAGTACGGGGATACCACATGTGTGGGACTTTTTGGGAGCCTAGCCGCGTACGGGACCCCAAAAACCAAGCACCGCCTTCAAGGTTTCTAAGGGCATAAATTTTTGATTTCGCTCCTCACTACCTATCACAGTTTTGAAGGCCATAAAATGCCAAGATGACACAAAACCCCCCCAAATGACCCCATTTTGGAAAGTAGACACCCCAAGCTATTTGCTGAGAGGCATGTTGAGCCCATTGAATATTTTTTTTTTGTCCCAAATGATTGAATAATGACAAAAAGAAAAAAAAAAAATGTACAAAAAGTTGTCACTAAATGATATATTGCTCACACATGCCATGGTTATATGTGAAATTACACCCCAAAATACATTCTGCTGCTTCTCCTGAGTACGGGGATACCACATGTGTGGGACTTTTTGGGAGCCTAGCCGCGTACGGGACCCCAAAAACCAAGCACCGCCTTCAAGGTTTCTAAGGGCATAAATTTTTGATTTCACTCCTCACTACCTATCACAGTTTTGAAGGCCATAAAATGTCAAAATAGCCCAAAACCCCCACAAATGACCCCATTTTGGAAAGTAGACACCCCAAGCTATTTGCTGAGAGGCATGGTGAGTATTTTACAGCTCTCATTTGTTTTTGAAAATTAAGAAAGACATTTTTTTTTCTTTTTTTTTTTCTTTTTTTACATTTTCAAAACTTTGTGACAAAAAGCGAGATCTGCAAAATACTCAACATACCTCTCAGCAAATAGCTTGGGGTGTCTACTTTCCAAAATGGGGTCATTTGGGGGGGTTTTGTGCCATCTGGGCATTCCATGGCCTCCGAAACTGTGATAGGCAGTGAGGAGTGAAATCAAAAATTTACACCCATAGAAATCCTGAAGGCGGTGCTTGGTTTTTGGGGTCCCGTACGCGACTAGGCTCCCAAAAAGTCCCACACATGTGGTATCCCCGTACTCAGGAGAAGCAACAGAATGTATTTTGGGGTGTAATTCCACATATGCCCATGGCATGTTTGAGCAATATATAATTTAGTGACAACTTTTTGTACATTTTTTTTTTTTTTGGTCATTATTCAATCACTTGGGACAAAAAAAAAAAATATTCAATGGGCTCAACATGCCTCTCAGCAAATAGCTTGAGGTGTCTACTTTACAAAATGGGGTCATTTGGGGGGGTTTTGAACTGTCCTGGCATTTTATGCACAACATTAGGAAGCTTATGTCACACATCATCCACTCTTCTAACCACTTGAAGACAAAGCCCTTTCTGACACTTTTTGTTTACATGAAAGAAAATTTTTTTTTGCAAGAAAATTATGTTGAACCCCCAAACATTATATATTTTTTTAAATCAAAGGCCCTACAGATTAAAATAGTGGGTGTTGCATTTTTTTTTTCCACACAGTATTTGCGCAGCGATTTTTCAAACGCATTTTTTGGGGGAAAAACACACTTTTTTTATTTTTAATGCACTAAAAAACACTATATTGCCCAAATGTTTGATGAAATAAAAAAGATGATCATAGGCCGAGTACATGGATACCAAACACGACATGCTTTAAAATTGCGCACAAACGCGCAGCGGCGACAAAACTACATTCATTTTTAAAAGCATTTAAAAGCCTTTACAGGTTACCACGTTAGATTTACAGAGGAGTTCTACTGCTAAAATGACTGCCCTCGATCTGACCTTCGCGGTGATACCTCACATGCATGATGCAATTGCTGTTTACATATGACGCTAGACCGACGCTTGCGTTCGCCTTTGCGCAATAGCAGGGGGGGACAGCGGTGCTTTTTTTTTTTTTTTTTTTTTTTTTATTATTTATTTGGCTTTTTTATTTTATTTTTAAACTGTGCCTTCCATATTTTATTTTTTTACCATTTTTATCGTTATCTCAGGGAATGTAAATATCCCCTATGATAGCAATAGGTAGTGACAGGTACTCTTTTTTTGAAAAAAATTGGGGGGTTAGACCCTAGATCTTTCCTCTGCCCTCAAAGCATCTGACCACACCAAGATCGGTGTGATAAAATGCTTTCCCAATTTCCCAATGGCGCTTTTTATATCCGGGGGGGGACATTCCCTCCCACTGCTTGTAAAAGCAGTCTAGAGGCTAATTATCTGCTAGAATTGCTTTTACATGAAAGCCGGCTGCTGGCTGAAAAGAATGATACCAAGATGATACCTAAACCCGCAGGCATCATTCTGGTATAAACATTCAAAGTCCAGCAACATACCAGTACGTTGCTGGTCCTTGTTGGACATGTATTGTAATCTTTTTTTTCATACAGCCTATTGGCTGAACGAAAAAAAGAGATTGATTGGTGGGTATGCCCACCATTAGAATACCTCCCTTCATCCACCCACTTCTAATGATGGGCATATATGCCGAAGCATGGGGGCATCCTCCCGCAAAAAAGTTATGCCGCGTACACACGGTCAAGCCTTCGTCGGAATTTTCGACCGTATGTACGCGGCATAAAAGGTTATGCCGCGTACACACGGTCGGACTTTTCCACGGATAAGCCTCCGTTGGAATTTCGACCGTATATACGCGGCATTAGGAGCAAAATCGCTCCTCCGCCCCTGCTGCCCCCATGCTTCGGCATATATGCTCTTTTTTTTAACTGTGGTGGTGAAATCACCTCCTACAGCCTTGGAGTCACGGCTTTATGTATCGTGGGAGCAAACGCTGTTGCTGTCAAGATAAATAGATCCGTGCTGCAACTGAATGGCGTACCTGCTAAGCAAATGGTGGTTAACATTAAAACAAAGTAACATTACAGTACAACAGTAAGACCTTACCATGCCATACCTGCAAAGCAAATACCAAAACAAAACCTAGTAAAAAATAAAAAAATGTTTTAACGCAACCTGTGCCTAAAATATATATATGCCGAAGCATGGGGGCATCCTCCCGCAAAAAAGTTATGCCGCGTACACACGGTCGGAATTTCGACCGTATGTACGCGGCATTAGGAGCAAAATCGCTCCTCCGCCCCTGCTGCCCCCATGCTTCGGCATATATGCTCTTTTTTTAACTGTGGTGGTGAAATCACCTCCTACAGCGTTGGAGTCACGGCTTTATGTATCGTGGGAGCAAACGCTGTTGCTGTCAAGATAAATAGATCCGCGCTGCAACTGAATGGCGTACCTGCTAAGCAAATGGTGGTTAACATTAAAACAAAGTAACATTACAGTACAACAGTAAGACCTTACCATGCCATACCTGCAAAGCAAATACCAAAACAAAACCTAGTAAAAAATAAAAAAATGTTTTAACGCAACCTGTGCCTAAAATATATATATGCCGAAGCATGGGGGCATCCTCCCGCAAAAAAGTTATGCCGCGTACACACGGTCGGAATTTCGACCGTATGTACGCGGCATTAGGAGCAAAATCGCTCCTCCGCCCCTGCTGCCCCCATGCTTCGGCATATATGCTCTTTTTTTTAACTGTGGTGGTGAAATCACCTCCTACAGCACTGGAGTCACGGCTTTATGTATCGTGGGAGCAAACGCTGTTGCTGTCAAGATAAATAATTCCGCGCTGCAGTTGAATGGCGCACCTGAAAACAAAAAATTACATACCTGAAAAGCAAGCATGATAAAACATTGCAGAATAGAATACAGTAAAAAAGAGCAGAACAATAGAGAGAAAATAGAGAGAGAGAGAACAATAAAACGACAACTATTTTTGGTTTTTTTATTTTATATTTTTTTTGTGTTTTGTTTTTTACGTTTTTTTTTTCTTTTTTACACTTTTTTTTGTAACTTTACAACTGTAATGGTTCGGGTCTCTCAAAATGTAATGGCATCTTGGGAGACCCTGTGTAAGTGTGTCCTAGTCTGTGAAATGCTGTACCCTACGCTAAAACTTCACTTTTGAGTGGTAGCGTTCAAAACATTCACCTTGGCAAAGACCAGGCTTGTCAGGACAGCGTGGACAAAAACTACGGGTGTCACGCCTAAATCCGCGCTTGCTACAGACACTACATCTTTTTTGGGGGTGGCTTTGGGTAGGGGTACTCGGGAGGACATACGAATAATGCCTCTCATGCAGCCGGCTTACTGCATTTGGTTGGGGATGGTGAGGTGCAGAACCGCCTGGATACAGGAGTTCTGTGACTATCTCATTCTGGAATTTTAGAAGAGATAACGTCCCGCCTGAAGCTCTGTATAGCACATGAGCGTTCAGCAAAGCCAATTGGAATAATGATAGAGACACTTTTTTGTACCAGCGTCTCGCCTTACGGTCAATTAGATACGGCGCCATCAACTGGTCGTTGAGGTCCACCCCTCCCATATTTTGGTTATATTCGTGGACACAGAGGGGTTTCTCCACAACACCAGTCGCCGTAGGAATTTGGACTGTCGTGTCTGCATGAAGGGAGGTAAGAAGGAAAACATTCTTATTGTCCCTCCACTTCATAGCGAGCAAGTTATTACACTTCAAGCAGGCTCTCTCCCCCAGCCTAAGACGGGCATCTACAAGCCGCTGGGGAAAGCCCCGGCGATTAGGTCGCACGGTGCCACATGCTCCAATCTTATGATCAAACAAGTGACTAAACAGTGGCACGCTCGTGTAATAATTGTCCACATACAAGTGGTACCCCTTTCCGAATAAGGGTGACACCAAGTTCCACACTATCTTGCCAGCGCTCCCTATGTAATCCGGGCAGTTGACCGACTCAATCTGACTGTCTTTTCCCTCATAAACCGTAAAGTTCACTACATAGCCTGTTGCCCTGTCACAGAACTTATAGAGCTTGACCCCGTATCTGGCACGCTTGCTGGGAAGGTACTGCTTGAAAGACAAGCGGCCAGAAAATTTAATCAGGGACTCATCAACGCAGACAACTTGATCGGGAGTAAACAAGGCTGCAAAACGTTCGTTGAAGTGGTTTATGAGGGGCCGAATTTTATAGAGCCGGTCGTATTCAGGGTCCCCACGTGGACGACAAAGTTCATTGTCGTTGAAGTGCATGAACCGCAAAATCTGCTCGTATCGTGCCCTGGACATGGAGGCAGAGAACACGGGCATGTGGTCAATTGGGTGCGTGGACCAATAAGCACGCAATGACGGAAATTTATGTGTGCCCATGTTGAGGGAAAGGCCCAGAAAGGTCTTAAATTCGGAAACCGTAATTGGTTTCCAATTTCTGGCAATTTTAGGCAACTGGGGGTTAGCGGCGATAAATTGACCAGCATATAAATTACTCTGGTCCACAATAGATCTATAGAGATCTTCCGTGAAAAACAGCGAATAAAAATCGATTGGCATAAAATCAGCTGTTTCCACCTGAATACCGGGTTGGGCAGTGAATGGGGGAAGTACGGGTTCTGCAGAAGTGGTGGGGACCCAATCAGGATAGGCGAATTCTGCAGGAAGGGCAGTATGGGCACGACGGGCCTGCCTTTGTCTTCTTGGTGGCAGCGGGACACTACTTGTGCTTGCCACCTCGCCAGCTTGAACTGCACTTATGGGACTCGCCACGTCACCAAGTGTTACTGCAGTGCTGGATGTACGTCCAGGCTGTACTAGGCCGCTGGTGCTTGCCAGTTCACCAGAAGGAATAGCGGCGCTAGTACTACTCTGCTCCATGATACGAGAGACCTGCGGTTCTTGCTCCTCAACAACCTCAGAAGATCGGGATCGGGTACGCCTGACCTTAGCAGGGACCTCAACTTCGTCGTCAGAGCTATCTGACGTGGGGCCGCTGACGTCACTGTCTTCTACGGGAAGATATTCTGAGCCTGAATCTGACAGATACGTGACCTCCTCTTCACTATCTGTCATGCTCAGAATCTCGTAGGCCTCTTTACTAGTGTACCTTCGACTTGCCATTTTGGGCTCTAAATTTAGGGGTACACTAGTAAGATTCACAGGAAAAAAAGCACCTGACTGTCGTCAGCAAATATATCAAACGCTACAAAAAAACTGTTAGCGATCGCAGGGATCAGGCCTGTCTCTGCGAACGCTGCAGTTATGTGTGTTGTGTTTGGTAAGTGACAGTGATCGATCGATACTGCACTTGGGTGGGCTGGGCTGGGCTGGGCGGAGGGGCTAAACGCAGGTACTAGCAGGTATCTGGGCTGATCCCGCTAACACTGCGTTTTTGGGAACCCTAAACCGCTGGGGATGCTAGTATAGATCTGATCAGATACTATACCACTAAGGGGGGTGTATGCTTTGCGCGTGGGTGTTAGCGTTACTGGCACTAACCTAACACTGCCTGGGGCGACGCAGACCCTCTCTGGCGCTAAAACCTAATTGATCTCACCCGCCGGGCGATCAGGGGGGTTAAACCTTTATTGGGTTATATACGGCGGGTGCCCTGATGCTATAAAAAGCAAACTAATCAACCAGCGTCACCCGTAACCTTTATATGGTGATCACTGGTGAAAGGGTTAACTAGGGGCAATCAGGGGGTTAAAACCTTTATTAGGTTAAATATGGGGGTACCTGACACCAATAAAAACCTGCGGCGAACCTAAAAAAAAAATAACTGCCTATCTAAAACACCAGCGACACGAATACAGCGATCGGAAAAACAATCGCTTAGTGACGCTGAAGTTAGGGGGTGAAAGGGTTACCTGGGGGGTGATCAAGGGGTTAAACCTTTATTAGGGGGGGTTAGGGGGCTACCCTGGACCTAAAGGGGCCTAATCCTAACTGCCTTGCAACTTTTTACAATCACAGATGACACTAAATGCAGTGATCAGTAAAATAAATGATCACTGCAATCAGTGACACTGTGATTGGGGGCTTTGGGGTGACCTGGGGGGTGATCTGGGGGTGACTGGGGGGTGATTTGTGTGCCTATGTGTACCTACGTGTCAGTGGACTGTTGGAGCACTAACCTCTGTCTTCACTCCTCGGCGCCGGGAACGAAAAGACCGCGGCGAGGGAGATGACATCACTTCCTCCAGCCTGTGTTTACATCACATGGCGGAGGAAGCAATTTCATTGGCCGGGAGCGATCGCGAGGGGGGGGGCGGAATCGAGCGGCCGCCCCCTCATGCCTGATCGCTCCCGAACACTTAACGGCCGCTCACTGCAGTGAAGGGGGGTCCGGATGGACCCCCCAACTGCACAAAGGCGATCACGTAGATCTACGTGATTCTGCCTGTCCGTGCCATTCTGCCGACGTAAATCGGCGGTGGGCGGTCGTTAAGTGGTTAAAAGTGATATTTTGTTTAGGCTTAGTTGCAGTAAAATATGCACTCAGAATCAATTTTCAGCATTGAAGATAATCCATACCCATAAAAATTGACTTTATTCAGGAACAAATTATGATCCAGCCAGTATTGGCAATAAAATGAATATTTGGTGATCTCCCTAAAGGCCCATACACACGATTGGATTTTTTTAAAACAAACTTCCAAATGACCAGTTTTTTCGGAAAATCCGACCGTGTGTACGCTCTATCGGACAAACTTTTTCGGTTTTCATCGGACAAATGTTCGCTGTGCAAACAGACAAACTTTCGGGCAACAAAAGTCTGATGGTGCAAAATCCGATCGTCCATCGGACTTAAGTCCAAAGTACAAACACGCATGCTCAGAACCAATGCTAAAGATCAACCAGCAATAGCAGAAGTTGCCCAAAGGGTGGCACAAAAGAGCAGAAAAACCACGTAGTACGTCAATTACGTCACTACATTCCTGTTTGTTGGCTGAAAAAGTCCTGCCGTGTGTATGCATACCAAGTTCACGGCCAACGCTCTTCGAACAAAAAGCCACGGAAAAGTTGGTTTGAAGTCCGATCGTGTGTATGAGGCTTTAGAGCACATTCCAAGATCCAAAGACAAATGGACTGTTCACTTTGCAATGGAATTTGCATTTTGGAATTTCCCCCAGAGCTTAGTGAGTGAAGGGAAGCTTTGCTGATGCCCATCATCCAATCATGTGCAAGCAAATCTGCTGTCTGTTCTTTTTTTTTTTTTTCCTTGCATGTGATTGGGTATTCTTTGCAAAGTGAAATATCATCTCATTCACTAAGCTCTGGGGAAAATCCCCTTGCAATGTGCAACTTACAGTACCTTGCAAAGTGGACAGCCCATTTGTCTTTAGTAAATCGACACCTTATGTATGATCCTTCAAGTTTAAAGTACTTTGTAATGGAGCAAAACACCTGTAAATTGGTGAAGGCAATTATGCACGGTTGGGTATGTCCCATACAGGTTCCAGTCTAGTATCATAGTAAATAGGTTTAATCTTTCTACCAGTGAACTGGCATGTGGTACATGGATCCAGGAGTGGCTGCTTATATCAAAGTCTTGTCACATACTGTAGACATAAGTGTAATAGTTGTGAAGTTGGAAGCTTAGATATGTGGTTACCAAGAGTTTGAGATAAAGCAAACCTGTTCCTATAGTAAACTTTCTAAGAGAAGGTCTACCTGTCAAATGGAAGTACACTTCCCTTCTTTTTCTGCTTCCCGCACTACCGAACCTTGTTCTGTTGCTGAGAAATGGTCTCCCGCAGTTCAGTGCAATTACTCTAGCTCTCTCTTAACTAGATAAGATATCAGCCACACGGGGCTTTAGCAGTTTTAGTAAGTGGGCCGACTCACGGATTGTGCAAAGAAGCAGTAAAGAACAACCATTGTTTAGAATTGCTTTTGTAATGAGCAAACATGTCTGCCCCAATGTACACATAGAATATCATTGCAATTTATACATTGAGAAAATGATTTTAAAATATTGAGTCAGAATAAATGTTTTTATTACATCAAGATGATTTCTTTTACATGGTTAGGTAAACAAAACTTATAAGACTCTACATGCCCTTTAACCTCTTTCCAATCACGCAATGCCCATCTGCCACACATATGCACCCAGCATACTGACCAAGCTGTAATCAGCAGCTCCCTGTCATGGCTTCTGATCAGGAGCCAGCAAGACAGGGACCATTGGGACAGACAATCATGGTGGTCACATGATAAAGAAGCCGCTCCATCTCCCGGGCAAGCAATGTTTCCAAACAATCCGTTTGAAGGCTGGAAATTTCATAAAGCTGGCAACTTGATTGAAAAGCCGGCATTGCCAGAAAAGATCTGGCAAGTTATCGGGTATGTTGCACAGATATGGCACTAATATGACTGGGGAGAGTTAAAGAAGGTGTCCTGAGTAGGGATGAGATCAACCCCCCCCCCCCCGGTTCGGTTCTCGGCAGAACATGCGAACGGACCGAAAGTTTGCGCGAACATTCGAACACCGTTAAAGTCTATGGGACCCGAACGTGAAAAATCAAAAGTGCGAATTTTAAAGGCTTATATGCAAGTTATTGTCATAAAAAGTGTTTGGGGGCCCGGGTCCTGCCCCAGGGGACATGTATCAATGCAAAAAAAAGTTTTAAAAACGGACGATTTTTCGGGAGCAGTGATTTTAATAATGCTTAAAGTGAAGAAATGAAAGTGAAATATTCCTTTAAATATCGTACCTGGGGGGTGTCTATAGTATGCCTGTGAAGTGGCACGTGTTTCCCGTGTTTAGAACTGTCCCTGCACAAAATTACATTTCTAAAGGAAAAAAAGTCATTTAAAACTGCTTTCGGCTTTAATGTAATGTTGGGTCCCAGCAATATGGATGAAAATTGTTGAGAAAAATGGCATGAGCCCCCCCCCCCCCAAGCCCATTACCAGGCCCTTTGGGTGGTCTTGTATGGAATGGATATTAAGGGGAACCCCGCACCCAAATTAAAAAAAGAAAAGGCGTGGGGCCCCCAGGTCCTATATACTCTGAACAGCAGTATACAGGCAGTCCAAACATGACAGGAGCGCTCAATAATAAACATATACCGTGATAAATTATCACTAGTGATGAAATGTATAAAACATTGTCAAAACATAACAAATGGTTGACACTCAAAAATTGATAATAATAAACCAATTATACATAGGTGCAATAAAAAAGGTATGCTTCCAGTAAGTGCAGCACACAAAATGATTTTAAAAGTCCTGTTAAAGTGGCTAATTGCTGTGCAAAAAATCCTCTTAGATTAGTTCAGACTTTCACCAGACGGAACAATTGATCACCCAATGTGCTCGAATGTATAAGCTGCTTACCAGGTGGAATTTACCACTTTAGTTAAAAAGTAGGTCTGAATCGCTTGTGCAGAACCCTGTCTGCTGGTAATAATGGATGCTGTACACACAAGGTAACTTCCTCGTGCCAGGAATCGATGGTGGGATATATGCAGAAAAATGATAGAGGAATTGAAAATAGTGTAATCCCGTTTATTAAAACATTAAAAAAGATTAAAAAGCCAAATGGCTTGCTTACATGTGTGGTGCCTTAGCCCGGCACAGAGGCTGCATGCGAGTAAGGTAATCAAATGGTAGCCCCGTGGCTAGGACATCCATAGCTGGCGTGTGTTCCACCCTGCTCGACACACAGACCAAAGGGACCGGAAGTGGACGTGACCAAGGCTCGCCTCGACGTACGTTTCGTAAAGATTTACGTCATCTGGAAGCACTCGATGTCCACTGGTGTCCCGCGATCGTGTCACGGAGCTGAAGAACGGCTAGATGTCAGTGTAATCACAACATCTCCCCGTTCTTCCTAGTGACATGTCACTGATCATCTGTTCCCTCTCATCGGGAACAGCGATCAGTGACGTGTCACTCATAGCCACGCCCCTTAACAGTTAGAATCACTCCCTAGGACACACTTTACCCCTTCAGCGCCCCCTACAGGTTAACCTCTTCACTGCCAGTGTCATTTTTACAGTAATCAGTGCATTTTTATAGCACTGATCGCTGTAAAAATGACAATGGTCCCAAAATGGTGTCAAAAGTGTCCGATGTGTCCAGCATAATGTCGCAGTCACAATAAAAATCGCTGATCGCCGCCATTACTAGTAAAAAAAAAAATATTAATAAAAATGCCAAAAAACTATCCCTTATTTTGTAGACGCTATAACTTTGCGCAAACCAATCAATAAACGCTTATTGCGATTTTTTTACCAATAATATGTAGAAGAATACGTATCGGCCTAAACTGAGGAAAAAAACGTTTTTTTATATATTTTTGGGGGATATTTATTATAGCAAAAAGTAAAAAATATTGCATTTTTTTCAAAATTGTCGCTCTATTTTTGTTTATAGCGCAAAAAATAAAAACCGCAGAGGTGATCAAATACCACTAAAAGAAAGCTCTATTTGTGGGAAAAAAGGACATCAATTTTGTTTGGGAGCCACGTCGCACAACCGCGCAATTGTCAGTTAAATCGACGCAGTGCTGAATCGCAAAAAGTGGCCTGGTCTTTGGCCAGCCAAATGGTCCGGGGCTGAAGTGGTTAAGAAGTTATCGAGTTGCTGGTTCATGTCTCTTATGGAGTCGAGGAATGACCACCTCAATCTGCTGCTGCTCCATCACTTTCCAGTCACAGGCTGGGGGCAGAGAAGTGACTTCTCTGTGTTGCTTGAGTGCAGTAGAAAAAGGTCAAGTCACCAGGGTGGCTGTACGGTCTAATTGATATCATTCCCTTCTTTCCTGAAAGACATATCTTATACCTGTAGACTATTAAAACTTTCATACCATTTATATTGTCATAGACTGTAAGCTCCATTTCCTGTTTTACCAGAATCAAATGTACATTCTTACTGCCTGCCTATAGATGGCACTGCACTGTGCTGATGCTACAAGGGAAGGGGAGTCTTATAAAGGGAACTGACCTCTTATGGATTCTGTCAGTATTCTCTGGGTAGGTAGCTGATTAGATGCCAAACTCTTGCAAGAGTTCAGGCAGCCATTTTAACATGGCAGCATTTAAATAGGGGATCCCACATTGCTTGGGCTCGCTTTGAGTGAGTAGCAAGTTAGGGACAGAGCTTAATGTAGGGAAAGGTTCCTTGTAAGTAGGGATGCTTTAGAGGACACTGTCTGGTGCTGGAAGAGAGTTCTCAGTATCGCTTGCAGTGAGCAAGTTCAGCTGTAGTTATACAAGGAGCCTCCTCCCCTCCAGCAGAAGCTGTCCTCTGATAACCTTTCCATGAAATCACAATACAGAAGTTGTACTAAAACTGTTATATTGACCAGTGTGCCAAAACGTTATCTGATTAGGATTGCTATAACTCTGAACAATCACCATAAAGTTTAATACACTGCTGAAGGCCGTGTGTGTTTTCTCCTGAGCAGGTCCTTTGCCTGAGGCCTGCCTAGATATCCCTTTCATATACACTAATAGACTGCAAGAGTTTGTTAGCAGCATTTTTCTATTATTTTGAAGCTATGTAAATGATAGTAGTAAGGGAGAGACATGGTGCTTATGATATAGACCCATTAGCAGAGTTTCCAAAGTATGGGTAGCATGTTTTTCTATTGGATCATTAGTTAGACCTGTAATTTACTCCAGAGTCTAGACCCCGTTGACGTTGACAACCTGTCAAACAAACATACACTCTTTGGATTATTTTACATTTCAAGTAACATTTTCTCAATGCAATTGAATTGTAATAATTATTTTTTTAAAGTAAATATTACATTTCTATAGCTCTGATTAGTATGGAAACCAACGCAAAGTAAGGGGAAGCACTGCTTAACTTCCAAACTTCATCAGGGACAGGCTGTAGCCTGCATTACATGTTGTTTTGCAATGACCACCAATACCTTTAATGACAACCGTTGAACCAACAATTTGCCTACCACTTTTGCCTAGGTCACCTAACAGATAATCAAGCCATTCTTTCTATTCATTCCTACTAATTTAAATAAGTGTTGACAATCCAGTATTGGTCACTGCACTCAAGTCAAAGGGAAAAATAGCCTGGGGGGACTTCTGAACAGCAGAGCCAGGGCTTAGAGGCACTCGTTGATCTTGAAGTGTAGAGCATATCAACGATTCCAGGGGCATTGATTTGTGACTCATTAAAATTTGATGCTATATGCTATACTTCAAGAACCACAAGTTCCTCTCTATCCTGACCTATACATCATATCTGAGTGTTCAGTAGTCCTCCTTTTTGAGTTGCCTAACATAGCAAAATTGTTTCATCTCGTTTTCATTTTTTACTGAATCCCAGAGGGTTCATATCTTTCACGGACTTCCAAAGGTCCTATCGTCTATCACCAGCTGAACTCTTTCGCTTTATGCAGGTCAAGCATTACATGATGTCAGCTCTGCACCTACGGGGAACCCCCTAAACTTTAAAACCCTTTTAGTCCAAATGTAAAAATAACCCTCATTCAGTTGGGTTGATTTCCCTGCTTTATGGAATCTTAACCTCTAAGCAATTGACAATGCCCTTGTCAGGAATCAGATACGATCAGAACTATGTGGACTGCAACAGAAGAAACCACAAACAGAGATAGGTGAAGAAAGTAATTTATTAAAGATAAATAAATATAAATGTGAATACACCACCAGCACAAAAGTGAACAACCAAACAAACAAACAAACAGTGACAATAACCAGCATAAGTAGTAAAAGGGGGAACCAGAATCGTAGTCAAGCCAGGCCAGAATCATTAACGGGGGGTCAGCAGATGGGGGGCCAGGAGTGGACAGACAGGGAGCAGAGCAAGGATCCAAGGATCCAGGAATAAGGAGCAGAACAACAGGTTCAGGGATCAGGGATCAGGTATCAGGTATCAGGTAACAGGTATCAGGTATCAGACATCAGGTTAGGGCACGAGGACAATACCAGGGCGGTGTGTGTATGCACCTGCCGGGTATTTATACCTGCTAACAGGCTCAGGTGATTCCTAATTGCAGGAGGAGATACCTGTTCCATCCTGCCAGGATCCACCCGCAGTTCCAAACTGCCAGGAGACACCTGCTGGTGGACCTCAGTACTGCACGCCAAATATCAGATGGTATTACCAGTGAGTGGAACCTTTCCTGACAGCCCTAATGCCGCGTACACACGATCGGAAATTCCGACAAGAAAACCGTGGATTTTTTTCAGACGGAATGTTGGCTCAAACTTGTGTTGCATACACACGGTCACACAAATCTTGTCGGGAATTCCAAAGGTCAAGAACGCGTTGACTTACAAGACGTAGGACGAGCCGAGATCAATGAAGTTCAACAGGCAGTTTGGCTCTTCTGCTTGATTCTGAGCATGTGTGGTGTTTTGCGCGTCGGAATTGCATACAGACGATCAGAATTTCCGATAGGAACTTTTTTCGTCGGAAAAATAGAGAACCTGCTCTCAATCTTTTGTTGGCGGAAATTCCGACAGCAAATGTAAAAAGGGAGCCTACACACGGTCGGAATTTCCGACCAAAAGCTCATATCGGACATTTCTTGTCGGAAATTCCGATCGTGTGTACGCGCCCTTGAACTAGTGGGAGGGAGACCTTCAATTGCACCTTGACCCTGTACATTGGGATCAAATCTGGTCCATCACTAAATCTTGTTCTCGCAATGGTATGGCGATGTAAACCAATTATGAGGTACAAGTCCCAGGGCTTTACTGGTTCCCACTAGGTTAGCCCATATTAATTGTAAAACTTCCATGCAATGCTTTCATGGCTGCTCGGAGATGGGCCCTTTCATCCACACCTGGTGGACCTGCCCTGTGGTGCAGCAACTTTGGCAACAAGTATATGATATGATTCAATTTTTCTTTCGCCAACAGTGTCACTGAGGCCCTTCTCAACCGAAAACTGGAGGGACAACTAAATCTCAGTTCACTCCCATGACTCATTCCCTTGCAGCCAAAAAGCAGGTAATCACAAAGGCATGGCTCTCAACATACCTATCCGCCTCCAAGGTCAAAACCTGAATACACTGGGTCTTCCTCAGTGAGAAGCTTACTGGTAGACTTCAGGGTAACATGCCCAAATTCTGCAAACTCTGGGACCCTTGGGTCCCAAAATTGCTTCTGCATTATTTTAACCCCAGTTATTGGATTTGACAACATTCTCTACAACACACATACATTTCAGCTTGGTGACACTCCCCCTAGTCAATATGTAAATATTCGCCAGCACACCAAGGATCATCAATTTCATCCAAACATTTTTTTTTCAAAGAATGATCACATCACTTAACAATGTAGTGCAACGTTTTGGAGCCACGCAGGAACCCTTCATCAGGCATGTGATGGTCCTGCGTGGCTCTGAAACGTTGCACTACACTATTTTGTGATGTGATCATTCTTTGAATAAAAAAATAACGTTTGGAAGAAATGAATGATCCTTGGTGTGCTGGTGAATATCTAAATAGGGTTCCAGTATCCATATAGCTGTCGCTACAGCACCCAATACTCGAAGAGCTTATTCCAGGAACATGTGCGATGGGAATATGGACTGTGGACTCCCCCTTGTCAGCCCCCTCCCCCCACCTTATTTAACCTTTCTCCTTCCGCTTCACTTTCTCCTTTCTGCTTCTTTGTTATTCTTCTCATTGGGTATATCCAAGTACATATTATAATATAATGATGCGCTGTGGCACCAACCTTTTGTATTGCACGGTGAATCTTCAAGCAAAAATAAAAATAAAATGTGAACCAAAAATTAGTGAATGTGACAATAAACCCAGTGCTCAATGCTCCATGCACAGTGTACATAAATCAGTACTGTTTACTTAATCAATTGAACAGCACAGGATAAAAATACAAAGTGGAGTAAATAATCCTAACCACATAGTGCTAATATCACTCAAAAAACTCAGCCCCAAATGAGTATGATGAACAAGTCCACAAATTCCTAAATTCAGACCTCCGGTGCATACACCTGCCAATGTCCCTCTGTTATGATCACTCCATGGATCTACTTAACTGCTAGCTGTGAATTCACTTAGTGATTCCTCATTTGCTCCCGGTTTCCATATGCATTAAATGAACATGTGGAGGAAAAAACAGAGATCATTGCGCAGTAAAGCACCACACCACAGTCTCCTATTCAGCTGTGTGTGTGGTTACACTCACATATCCTGGATATAAACAGCGCTTGTAGTCAGCTCAGTTAGATCGATGTCCTCATTCAGCTGCTGGGAGCGTCACTATGCTCCTCCTCCTACGCGTTGCGTCAACGACACGTGACTTACTCATGGGTATGCATGTGACCCCAACAGCGTGACTTTATGTAGAGGCTCATATACCACGTAATCATTGTCACGGCGACAGGATAGGTCTAAAACGACGTGAGCGCTTTTCCAGAAAAACATTTAAAACATCACAAGCCTTTAATACAATGGCATTTTTAGATCTTACAATCTTAATCTATCCAAGTACATATGCAGTCTGTGTGACCCCCACTGAACTGTACATCATCCCCACTATGCTTATTCATCAATCTTCAATATTGTTCTGGTATAAACGATTTGTTACCCTATGCTACATATGGCTACAGGTTACGGAGATGGCAACGCCATAGGCCACATGTATGTAAATGTTGAGTTAACCTGCGCTTTGTATGTTTGTAAAACTTCTAATCTCAATAAAAATTATTAAACAAGAAAAAATATGTTTTATTTCAGACAAAACATGTCATAAGTATATGCCTACAGTATGACCTGTGCAGACACATGCTTTTTTATCCAATATTCTGAGAAACATTGATGGGCTAGGTTTGATTTTCCTGGTCAATTGTTACTATACTCCCAATAATACACCACTGATGGATGGATGTATCTGCCCAGTGTATAAACATGTATGCTTGGCCTGTCTTTGCATTCATATTTATGCACTGATTATTCCCATGATCCGATAATTCCTCCACTAACTCACGTATGAAATGTAATCCTACTCTGGTATATATACAATATGCAGCATTATAAGACTCAAACAGCAAACAGATCTCTTTGCATTGCACAAACTAAGGCTCCAGTGCTAACCTTTAGACATTTTAATGGTTCTATCTGCTAACAAGTACATTACAGATCACATTTGTCACAAGCTGTTACATTATGTCTGCACACTGCAGCTGTGAAAATATGCTTTAAGCAATAGCAGTTACACTACAAATGACATTTTCATATGGACACTATCTGTAAATTCAATTACAAATTGTAAACTGAGAAATAATTCCCTGCCAGAAAGCAATAATAGAATATTAGACGTTAATAGTTACTTTTTTCTTTGGGCATCTAGTGGCCCATAATCAGTACAATACCATTTTCCATAGGAATAAGTATTACTTTTATTTCAAGGCTTCCATTGCCAATTGTTGTACAATTCCCAGGCTTCATACCGGTTTTATATTTAAAGTGTTTGTAAAGCCAAAACATTTCCTTTTTCTTGTTTTAGACAGGGGTGGAGAAGGGTTAAAATGGCTTTCAGTGTATTTTTTTTATGTTGTTGTCCCACTAGAGACGTTTAACTTTAATTTCACTTCCCAATCATAAAATGCAACAGGAAATGAGGGGAAGTCACTCCATTACAAAATGTTCCTAATTTCTTCTGCGTTGGTTACAAGTCAAAATTTTTGGATCTCCCCTTTTTTTTTTTGTCTCTGTTTCTGGAAAGATAGAGGTAAACATTTTCCCAGCAAGGACACAAACAGCAATCAAAATTTGGACAAACATTCCCGCCCCTACTTTACCCAATACTAAAAAACAATGCAAAAAGTTGCCTTTATGTACACTTTAACCACACAACCCAGTTATCACATACCTGGCGGAGACAGAGTGGATGAGGGGGCTCCCACTGCACCTCCTGTCCAACACTCTTAAAGAGGGTGATGGGGGGCACACTATCACCACCTTAACAGTTCCTGACCACCCAAGTTAAATAGGGGGACCCCATTTATTTCTTTACCACAAAAGTGTACCGTACCTTTAAGACAAAAAGGTCAGTGGCACAACCCAGAAACCCCACTAAATTGTCAACATACAAAAGCTGTCGGGGATCTGTAATTTGCAGTGGTAGCAGCAGGTAGCTGTTGGGCAACATTGTCGTTCAGCGAGGTCATCTTGGCCGTGTTCATTGTGAATGCCAAGAATCTACATTGCTGGACAATGTAATTGTTGTAGGCCCCATGCACACAGGGCGTTTTTGCAGCTGCTAACAGCAGCTTTAGACGTTTTTTTTTACAGCTTCGAAACGCCCATCCATGTTATTCTATTGTGTCATGCACACTAGAGGTTTTATGAGCTCCAAGTGGCATAGGCGTTTTCCAGCTGCAAAAAAAACCCAATTCCAGTGCGTTCTGGAGCTCCAAGTTCGAGCTGCAAAAACTCCTGACGCTATTAAACGCGCATAAACGCGCACAAAACGCCGCAAAAACGCCGCGATTTGCGTTTTTGAGGTCCGGGATTTTTTTTTTTTTTTTAAAAGGTCAAAAAATTTCAAAAAATGTTTACAAAACATGGACAGGCGTTTTTAAGCTCTAAAAAAAGCGGCTGTAAAAACGCCCTGTGTGCATGGGGCCTAACATTGTAGGAGAATGTTTTTTAAATAAAAGACTTTCTTCACATTGTGGTTGATTTAATTTGCTTTTTCATTGTTTTGTTTGTGAATAAGTATCAAGGGGTATTCTATACCCTGTACTTATTCCCATATTTACGTAAGAGTAGTCCATATATCTTGAGGCCCCCTTGTTCTAAAGGGGGCTTCCAGATTACAAAAACCCAGAGACCCCCAACATCCATTTAGGATGTGGGGATAAGGTCCTTGTCCTCTCAATATGAAAACAAGGTGCTTTGCAAGAAGGGCAAGCATTTGCCACCTTTCTTGTGAGATTTACTCCCAATGTTAAAGGCGTGTGGCCTGGTATGGTTCATTAGCACATGCTTGTTGTCCCTCTCTCCTGGCCAGTCAGTCTGCATGCCTGGATAAGGGTCTTTTATAATTTTTTAGGGGGACCCTAAACATTTTTGACTCCATTTCTGAACCATACCAGGACACATGCCACATGCCTTCACGTGGAGTTAAAGCGGTTGTATAGTAATTTTTTTCACTTTTGGCTACAGGTAAGCCTATAATAAGGCTCACCTGTAAGTAAAAAAAATATCTCCTAAACCTTTACGGTTTAGGAGATATTCCCCTTGCAATGAGCCGCTAACTGCTGCGGCGCATGCGCACAGGGGATTCTCGGCTGAAGGCCCGGCAGATGCCGGACCTTGGCGGAAGGAATTCTCCCGTGTGCAAGCATGGGAGTGACGACATCTCAGCTTCAGCCACTCACAGCGCTGAAGCCGGGATACCCGGAAGACATGTCGAGGCAACATATCAGCTACCTCGGCTGACCAGGTGAGTTACCGACACCTCGTTCTAAGGTAAGTATTTCATAATGAGCTAGTATGCGGTGCATACTAGCTCATTATGCCTTTTGCCTTACAGGTGACAAAAAAAAATATTTGGGGGCTATACAACCGCTTTAAAAGAATCTGGAAGCCCCTTTAAAACAAGGAGGCCCACAGATATCCATTGCCTATCTGAATGAGTATAAAAAAATTGATAAAGTAATACAAAACAACCACGCCATGAATATAAGTATTTTACGGAAAAAATAAACAATGTCATACATTATAAATCCAATATCAATCACATCATCCAGTTATGTAGATCCTTATCAATCACAATGGTCCAAGGCTACGAAAACCAACCAATTAACAAAGGTATATCTAATGCAAATGACAGAACCCTGCTGGCTTCTCTGTAAATGTAGCACCCCTTGACCCCCAGGGGCATTGTGGCAACCCCCAGAGACAGGGTGTGCTGACATTTCACCTCAGGGTGCAGGTTGCCAGGCATGGTGGCTGGTGAACAGTGTAGAAAAATGGATGCCAGTCACATTTATGCTGAACATACGTGAGTTTATTGCTCATGACAACAAACGATTCAGGGAAAAAAGGGTAGGGCACATGACACCCTAAGTCATATAAAGCAGGAGACTAGCAGACTCCTAAGACAAAAAAAAAGTAGACAGCAGTACAGAAAAGAGCCTTTAAGCTGTTACCAACAGCAAGAAAGTGCAGGAATTCTCTGGATGAGTCCGTCTTGTTGGTTTCCCAGGCTCTCCATAGTTCCCTGGTTCAGTGGCGTCACTAGGGTTGGTGTCACCTGGTGCGGTATAACATGGTGTCACCCCCCCCCCATGAGACCAGCTTGCTCAGGGTGGGTAGGTGTGTCACTCAGCTACTGTGCCTATATCTAATATAATATATCTGTGGCCAGCAGCATTCCCCCCCCCCCATCATCATATCATGTCTGATAATGGGGGGGGGGGCTGCTGGACACAGATATATTATATTACATATAATAGGCACAGTAGCACAGGAGTTAGCTGGTCTGGTGGGGGGAGGGGCGGCTGGACCAGCTATATTACGTAGTATATATATATATATATATATATATATATATATATATATATAAAATCTATAGCTGTGTCTAGCAGCAGACCACCTTGCATCCCCCCCCCCTTCCTTATCATATCATATACAGGCCGTCAGGGGCAGGGCGCCAGACACTGAAACTGAGTCCTCCCACTGTCCCACACTAGCTCTCTTACAAAGGCAACCCCCCCCCCATACACACACCTCATCTTGTGCTCCGGCGGGCCGACGGTGGAGAACCCCCCCCCACCTGTTCTTATTCTGTGCGCCGCGCCGCCGCCAGCTGGAGTCTCAGACAGTCTGTACTCCTGGAGAGTGGAGAGGAGGAGGGCTGGGCACTGTGGGCAGCGACCGTCACACACAGCAGCCGGGCGGAGAAAGTTGTGTGTGTGCTGCAGTGACGTGTCGTCACATTATCACAGTGCAGTGTGATGATGTGACAGGCTGAGTCGCTCGCTGGCTCTGTAGGGTAGGGAGGAGGATTGGAATTTAGGAATAGGAAGAATAAGGAGCCGGAGGACACACACCAGGTGCGGCCGCGGCGCTGGAGGTGTTGTTCCAGGCTTCCAGCCCAGCGGGGTGAAATTAATCAATGAATGGGTCAGCTGTAAAAAAAAAAGTAAAAAAAAAAAAAAAAAAAAAGGGAGGGTGTCACCCCTCTAGTGGGTGTCACCCGGGGGCGGACCGCACCCCCCGCACCCCCCTAGCAATGCCTCTGCCCTGGTTTATGGCAGAGTAACTTCTGGTACTTCATCTCAGGTCTCCATTTTTTCCTTCTTGCCTCCAGGCAGCAAACAGGCTCTCTCTGGCAGAGAGTGGTTGTAAACTTAAATCTTTGACTTGTACCTATAGGTAAGCCTGTAATAAGGCTTACCTATAGGTACTGTAAATATCTGCTAAAGGTGCACTATTTAGGAGATATTTA
This sequence comes from Rana muscosa, assembly GCA_029206835.1. Classification (NCBI taxonomy): domain Eukaryota; kingdom Metazoa; phylum Chordata; class Amphibia; order Anura; family Ranidae; genus Rana; species Rana muscosa. Next base: position 274,555,395 of record CM055123.1, read on the forward strand.
CTATATATATATTTATACATATATATATATGCAGCTCTGAAGGAATAGCCACCCGGCCTGTTCCTTCAGAATCCTGTGCCGTAAACGGCGGCTCCCCCGTGCATGTGCGGGAGTAACGTCATCGTGGCTCTGGCTAGTCACACAGCCAGAGTCCACGGATCCGGAATGAAGAAAGGGAAAGATGGAAGCGGCCTCCAGCGATGCTGTGTTTTCTTACACATAATGTGCTAGTATGTGATGCATGCTTAACCTTGCAGGTCAGAAAAAAAAGGCAACCGCTTTAAGCTCATGGCTAGGCCTAAGGCTTCTAGCCTACCCAGAACATAAGTTCCCTTAACATTCACACTAGATCAATGTCTGGGTTGGAAGACCTTGATCACTTGACCTCCCCAAATATTTATGCTTTCTACTAGCATGCTCAGTTGTCATGAAACTCCTACTGATTGGTTGAGAGAAGTATGCACATTCATAACTCAGTTTTACTGCAGCTCATCATACTAATGCCAAAGGTACCAGTGACACCTACTAGCAAAAGGGAGGAACTACAGTATATCTATACTGGGCTTAGGAGAAAACCCAAATGATCACAAAGACTACAAATAAACCAGGTTAACCAGGGATGGCCCCATCCATTAGGGGCACCCGGGTGCTGCCCCCTCTTTTCTCGCCATCCCTATATATGCAATGGATAGATTCATGCATAGCATGAATCTATCCATTGCCGCCGCGGCCACCCCCTATTCATGCGTCCGGCCCCTTTCAGGTCACCCTTCGCATAAATTAGAGTGGCCAGGATTTTTTGATGCACCTGATTAAGGCCATAGGCTCTAATAGGCTTCAAAATAGAGTGGGATCGGGTCGCAGAGCATGCGCTCCGATCCCACCCAGTTGTGTTACAACAGCGAATGAATATTTGCTGTTGCAACACTGATCCCCCTCCCGGCCGATCGGGTAATGGGTCTGATACCTGTCACCCGATTGGCTGAAAGGACAGGCGCTCCTATTGGATGCCTAGGAGGAGGGGAGGAGATGGCGGAAGCCAGGAGAAGAAGAGCCGATGCATGGATGCCCGGTTCCCACTGCTGCTTCTAGGATGCCCGATCCCCGCCGCTGCGCCTCATGTGCCCGATCCCCGCAGCTCCTCGGGCGTCTAGATGGGGTAAATGCCGGTGGACCGAGCAGCAGACAGCGGCGGGGAGGGTTTGAGTTGCCACGGGGGGGGGATTCAGTTGGGTTTTTTTGCCCCTTCCCCAAACAAAAACCCACCAGCCACCACTGAGGTTAACTACAAACCAGCAAAGCTAAATTTACTGGTAGCGATTGTTTAAGATGAGGGTGCTACATAAACAAGCAGATGTGGATACTGACTGAGGTCAAATATGAGGTCAAAAATGGCCCGTTTGATCAGCTGCTCATCCCTAATGATGAGGGTACTTTGTTTGTGAATATTGCTTGACAGAACAATACTCATCCAATTAGCACCAGTTCTCTTAAATCACACCCAACTATTTGGGACACTTGGAGAGGATTTCCACATTCTACAAATGTTACATATTACACATGTTACATCATTGAGCAACCAAGATCCATATCTGTTAAATAAAAAGGAAACAACTTTTCTCAGTTCCACCTAGGTACATAAGTAAACTGTGCAACAGGGAAATACACAATATAAAATATATACATAAATAACTAAGATTATTTACATAGCTATCAACTACAGTGGGGAGACCATTGCCTTGGAGTCAAATACTTGCATATTTTCAATGCAAGCTTAATTTAATTTGCATTTTTTTGTCAGTTTCAGAGGATTGTTTTAGACTATGTGTTCAAGTTTTTCCTTTAATTCACAACTGCTCGTTAGATAATCATGTTCAATGCTGCATTTAATTTAGACAATTTTGTCTCACTCCTGCTATTAAATCAGTGAAATGACAGGTTTGTGACAGTGTAAAACACCACAAGAGATGCTTCAGAATATTTAAAAATCATTAGATAAACAAACTAACCGGAACAGTCGAGTCAATTACAGAAGTCTGCTCAATGGTTTTCACCACATTAGAGTTATACAACTGCAGAAACCCACTGCAGAATGCAAACCCAATAACTTTTTTTTTTTTTTCTGAGCAGCAAACAGATTTTGCTATTAAATGCATTTAATAGATGTGGTGACATCATCAGGAATTCTACAGATTTTATTCTTCTCTTCAAATTTTGCAAAGAGGTCCACGGAAAAAGTTGCCAATTTTTCCTCCGTTTGACTGAACGAGGTTCCAACACACCTAGGTGTCACCCTGAAACAATGGGTGACAGAATGGCTTATAAAACTGTGAACAGCCTGCTACACATAAAAGTGTGTTTTATAGAGCAGGTGTGCCTACGTTTATCGATATTTTAAAGCAATGAGATCATGGCCATCATAAAATAAAAAAGGGGGAAAATCCATTAATTAAAAATGTGATAAGCTAAATAAAACCAAATGGGGTCTTTAATAAATCTACATGGCATTTTTGTATTGTCGTATTTATATCGGTTGTCAGAGCGTTCCAAAAGGTGGAAGAACGATTTAGGAACAGGATTTATTTGAAGACTATATAAAAACTGTATGCCAGATTTAAGTAGAAAAAAAAAACATTTATGCAAAGAGATCAAATTAATAAGCTAGAAAAAGCCAAAAGAGTTTTGTGCTCCTATTAGGACATGAATGGGAAAAATTATGAATAGGAAATCCTGCTTGAGGTTTTATTGCCGATTTCCTTAAGGGAAGATGGCATTGTTTGCCTCTACAATGAATAGGGGAAAGGGTGTAAAGTAAGACAAGGCGTGTGACACACATTCTTCAAAGCAAGAAGCAAAATGTGAATTGTGTGTTTTTAACTTCTTCCATAGAAAGCTCGGGCTATTTATAAGTATGGCAGCGTACAAGATATGTTTTGCGTATCCTCAAAAGGGCTTTTGGCATAATGTTGTTTTGATTAAGTGAGATATCTCAGCAAAAAAAAAAAAAAAAAAGTCTTGTTTTTTTCCAGACCTGCCAGTGTTTTGTGGCTGGGCAGCCTTTGCATTGCCTCAATAAACAATTGCTACAGAAATTCTTGTGCAAGTCTAAACTACACATAAAAAAAAAAGCAACAAGGGAACGTAATTTGTATTCCAAACGTTCTAAGCAAAAAGAGGGGACTGTTATCTTAGGTTGGTAGCTGCCACCACGCATCATTTTATATTCGAAACAGACAAATCCCAAGAGCCAGATAGCCCATGCAGTCTCATAATCAATCAGGTGCTTTTTTTCTAACCTTTTCTATAGTTGTCAATAGAAACATATGTTCTTGGGTTCCTTAAAGGGAATCTGTCACCAAAAAAAGAGGACTTACTAGTAGGAGTGTATTTTCACAGGGCTCATCGGTGTCTTAGTTTAACACTAAATTTAGTCTGCATGTAGCCATTTTGAATAATGATCTGAGATATATATAAAGTCCATGAATAGATGATACTTATAGTGGAATTTCATCCAGCTAATTTTTTTTTATTACAAATGCTTTTATTAGGTGTTTAAAAGAAAGAATCTTACAACATTAAGGCAATCAATACAGTGTTAGGTATTATGTTATATAACAATAGTCTTACTAAAGCAATAAATGCCTCACACAGGATATCTTGAAAACTAAAGAACAAACACAAACTAAAGAGAGAAACAAAGGAAAAAGTTTGATAAAGTTGATCCGGGGAATATCCGATTGCCTCTCGGGGGACCAGGAAGGATTTTTTTCCCCCGCTGTAGCAAATTGGATCATGCTCTGCTGGGGTTTTTCGCCTTCCTCTGGATCAACTGTGGGTATAGAATTAGGTATATGGGATTGTATGATATTATTTTTATTTTTTTTATGGTTGAACTGGATGGACTTGTTCATTCCCCGACTTGTACATTCCCCGACTTAGTTGGGGTAGGCGGTACACTTTGGTGGGGGAGGGTCAGCCATGCCCAGTGACCTTTGACCTCTGGGGACTTGACTTCTGACCTTTGACCTCTGGGGGAGGTCCCTGTTCAAAAACCTGAGTCCTAGCCTTATTCTTAAAGGAAAAACCCTAAACCTAACCCCTAACCCCTACCCCTAACCCTAACCCTAACCCTCTAACCCTAACCCTAACACCCTAACCCTGAACCTGACCCCAACCCTAACCCCTAACCCTAACCCCTAACCCTAACCCTAAACCCTAACCCTAAACCCTAACCCTAACCCTATCCCTAACCCTAAACCCTAACCCTAAACCCTAAACCCTAACCCTCTAACCCTAACCCTCTAACCCTAACCCTAACCCTCTAACCCTAACCCTCTAACCTTTCAACCTGACTAACTATGTAACTATGTAAAAAAAAAAAAAACATGGGAATCCGAAAGTTGCGGTTTTAAAAAAAAAAGAAACAGTAGCCCTATATTCAGGATGAAACAAGTACTGTTAGTGGTTCCACTGTAGAATCACAAACCCACCTAGGCACATATATCAGAGCCTATAAAGAAAAATGTGATTTAAAGATATAAACGACTAATAATAGGTGGACCAGTTTGACCATTTGCGGTGGAATATATGCATGGTATCCATAACTGTATGGTGAACCCTTTCCATTAATCTAAACACTTACCTGAGGCCAGGAAACTGAGGGGGATCTTCAGTTTAGGGCTATAGCCCAGTGGATAGCACTAAACAAGGTATATACTAACCTCTGGCATGGGGGGCAAGACCTCCAGTAGATCAGCAAAGAACAAACACATGGGAAAAGTGAGGGCGATAAGAGATCCTGTTGCCAGAGCGGTTTCATGGCCTTACAACTCCAAAAAATGGGGAGATGCGTACTCCTGTACACGCATCCTCTAAAACAGGTGTCTGGCATGGATGGGTACATTTTGTGTAACATGATAAGGGTGTAGTGCCATCTAGTATGTGGTACATCCAGCTAAATTTTAAAGTGAATGTATATCCAAAACTTTTTTTTTTTATTCCACAGTAGAGATTTCCTTTCACTTTCCAGAGATGCAACAGGAAGTGCCAGGAAAGTTCTACAAAGAGCAACATTCTCCTCTTAGCCATTTTTTCATCAAAGCAGGGGTCCCCAATCATGTGATTTATCTTCACCCCCTATTCTGGTGACATCTGCAAAATTTTGGATTTCCCATCACTGTTTCTGTAGAAATGATTACCAGGACAAAAGGAGAGGGTGGCTCTACTTAAAGGGGAACGAGCAAAAGAAGGTCACCAGCACACCTCGGATCTCCAGAACGGGTCCAAAGATTTAATTAGCGATCACATTGTTACAGCAGATAGCAATGTTTTAAGGCCATGCAGGAGCCCATCGTCAGGCATGAAGTGGACACAGACAGTAATGAAAACATGGCAGGGGTTGTCATCCCTCCTTACTCTACCCAAAGCTAAAGAAAAAAGTTTTGATGATTCACATTATCACCACTGGGGAGATTTTTCTTTTCATTCCTGTCCAAAGGGCAAGATCAGAAATCATCCTACGAAAGCAAGACTTGTGACAAAGTGACTACTAAAATCCAGACTTATCTATTTAGAAATATTCTTCTGAAACGCTTCTGCTCCTTGAGTTATTTTGCTGTACAACTTTGTGTGCTAGGTTGACAATAATTGGATGCCACAAAAGAGTATCTGATACTTTTGATCTATATGTCAAAATTGTTCTATATGTAACAATACTGATTAAAGAGTAAAAACAATCACCAGTACTCCTAGAATGAAGTTCCATGATTTATTGTAATGTCACATTAGTCAAACTGCCAACTTTTCCAGGTTTCGCAGAGTCCCCTTCTTAAAGTTGACTCTGGTCACTGACTCGGCCTAAGGGCTCTTTTACATGGGTGTTCAGTCTAGATATATGTCAGTTTTTCAGACAGATCCAGACTGAACCACAACGTATGTCTATGGGCCGGCGGGAAAAAACAGATGATCATCCATTTCCATCTGCCTACATCCGTGTCCGTTTGTTTAAACAGGACAAGATTGCATCCTTTCCATTCAAACAGATCTGAAGGGATGTAAATGGATATAATCAGATGCTGTCTGTTTACACCCGTTCTGTCTATGTCTGTTTTTAAGCAAAAAAAATATTTTGGGTTTATATTTTTGTCACCTATGATTGGTTTTTGCAACAAAAAACAGAGATGCAAAAGCAAATGTAGACTGATGTACACAGAACTGAACTGAATAGAACAGTATTGGAGATGGATGTACAAAAAGATGTAACCTGAATCCGTTTTTTTTTTTTTTTTTAACGTAACTGAACAGATGAACCCCATGTGAAGGGGACCCTGCAAGGCCCCAACATGTTGGCAGTTTGACTTTTGTAACATTATGTATTTACATTATTTTTTGGAAGCGCATCCTAAAAGAGGCCTTAAAAGAGTGCTGGTACCTTTATACTCTTTGACTCTAGTTATGCACGTTTGCATTCAGGGAGGCTCACTCGCACCTATGTCATATAGCAGGGATATGTAATTAGCGGACCTCCAGCTGTTGCAGAACTACAAGTCCCATGAGGCATAGCAAGACTCTGACAGCCACAAGCATGACACCCAGAGACAGAGGCATGATGGGACTTGTAGTTTTGCAACAGCTGGAGGTCCGCTAATTGCATATCCCTGTCATATAGGATGAACGGCTGTGTCTGTGCAGCAGCTGCTTCCTGAAGGCTAGAAATTCTAAAAAACATGGCTGTATATGGGTCTCAGCACCCATGTAAACGAGGCCCAAGGGCACCTTTAAGTCTAAGGCTGCCTTTCCTAAGTATATTGAAAAACATTTTACCTGGTGTTGGGGATTTTTTTATGAACATGAGTTGTCCTTTAAAATGTAAGCCATGTTTGTAAATGCCCTTCTGTACAAAATCTGTATTGCATAGAGTCACTTTAAAAGCAATTCATTTTCTTTTCTTCCAACCAGGTGGGCATCATGCTACATGTCTTCCTTGATCGATTAGCAGTACATGACCTTGATTGGTCCAGTAATAAAGCATCCTGTTGATAGGTCACGTAATGCAAGATTAAAGGGGAAGTTGTGGACCAGTCCCTTGCCGTTGAAGGATTTTTACTTAAACAAATCATTTTCAATCAAAGTTACATAATAAATAGTTAAAGGCAGAGATTTACAAGTGCCCACTCCACTACAAACAGCCATCCCAATTTTTTATAGAAGCAGTTTCTAGGGAGCACTGCATTGAGGGTAAAAATGAAAAAAATAAACTCTCTATACGTTCTATACATATTACAACGTAACCAGTCCCCAGCTATTTAAGATAATTGCAGAATTTAACATTTATAAATGTTCAGATCAGTGTATAGAGAATAATAGTAAGATATACTGTATATAACTAATGTAATACCTGTGGAATCACATAAAGCATTAGATAGGCCACAGTAAAAGTGGTAAAGCTGGCAGCATTGTTTACCAGTACCACATTTAAAGGTGAACAACCACCATATACAGTTCTTAGTCCAAAGCAGACTAACCCGAAAGTGTAACTTGCTGCAGTATGACAGAAAAAAAAACTCCCAGACTTAATACTTGACATCAAAAAATCAATCTAGTTGTGTCTAATCACTCTGCCTTGAGCATCCGGTTAGTGTAATATAGTTTGATGGTCATATGCATCGTACTTTTTCAGCTTGAGACACTTCTGAGATCATTTTAGATTTTATCATGGGTGCAGTTGACCTGCATTTGACCTTTTTCAGTTGCTTTTACACTCCCATGTATGGGGGGGAAAAGCAGTTCTAAAGTGAACAAAAGGCCACCCATGCCGGTCCTTAAAGCTCAACTTCAGGAATGACAAAAACAACCCTTGCATTTCCTCCCCTTCTTTCCTAGTAACTCTAATAAGGAATAAAATGTAATATTTACATTATCCCCTGCTCCAGCAGGCTCCAGTTTTTTTTCTCCGGGTTGTGTATGGCCCCTCACCATTCCTCACGTACAATTCAGGGCTAATAGCCTTATATTGTCTGTGATGATGTCGTTGTGTGACTGCAACCCAAAGTGTCTTGTAGAAAAGGTTTCAGGGCACCAATTACACATTCAAAGGGGGGCACATTTGAAGGGAGCCTGCTGGGTCAAGGAGTAAGTAAGTATTAAACCTTGTGTAGCGCTACACCTGCCCTTGCTCCTCTGGAACCCTCCTGGGGAAATGGAAATCTGCTCTTCAGTGTCTCAGACTACGTATACAGACCCTGTACTGTACATTTTCCCCCAAGGGATAAGCAGGAGCCTTAAAAACATTTAGGCTGGTTCATTTGAATCTCCAGCCCTAAGTTCTGGAAGCTTCTTCCAGTGACAGGGGGAAGCAATCAAACTCCCAACTTGTGAGACCCTGAACAGGCCAGAGCAAACAATGACTCCTCCCTTGATTAAAGAAGCAGCCACAGCTAAATTTGCCTAGCAATCTATGCTAGGTGGGTGCTACACTTGCAATGGTACAAGGACACATTGCTCCACCTCTACTTTTGACCTGTGCTTCTACAGTGTGGTGCACAGATTTAATCCCCCTTTTCAGGATGTGCAGTGCTTTATAAGTGTAGCGGACCCCCCAATAATAGGGGTCGCTATGCCTAAATTTAGAGGGTAGCCTGAGCTAATAGTTGGGCTCAGGCTGTTGAATTCTTCAAAACTGGCTTCTGCTCTAAGGTAATGTTACCTGGCAGTACAGTTCCCTGTGGCCTGTGGGTGGCACTGTTGCCCTGGGCTCGGGTTGAACCACGGGTAGCGTTGCAGCACTATTGCGTGTCCTCTCTCGGCGGCCGTTTAGTGGGCGTGGTCTACCCACTGTGTTATGCCGGGAGAGGGTACTTAAGGAGCAGACGCCATTAGGCGGAGAGTTCGGAGGTGATCCAGAGGACCCCTTGGTCCTAGGCACGTACCCCTCCTTTAATGGCCCTCATGGCCAGGGGTACGTGCATGTATGTTCAGTCCCGGCACCTTTATCCTGAGGCTGCATCGTTCCAGGTAGGCCCAGCACCTTTAGCTGAGGCCTACATTAGAAGAGGGGGGGGAGTTTGGGACTTTAAATGAGGCGCATATGTGGTGCACCTCCATCCCTAATTCTAAAAAGTAAATGGAAGTTTGGGACTTTGAGTGAGACTGTAGACATGGTGTAGGTAAAAAAGGTACATGTTTATTAAAAATAAACGCATGACACATCTCCAAACAGAAATCACATGGAAGGAAAAACATTCTGGTTGATGCGATTCCCTAGAGTTACAATATAAGCACAATATAAGCAACAAGGTACATCAGTGTGTGACCAGGTGCCACATAGTGATCCGTATGGCTAATGGAATACATTCAATGAATTACATATGTACAGATATCACATGGCAACAAGCGTTAAAAACATGAAAAAAATTTGCATATAAAACCAGTAAAAGCATAAGTAAATGATTGTGTCGTCAACTGAGTTGATGCGTTTTCTGAATACCGACGCGTTTCGTGTATAAGTTGTGTGATAGTGGGGCCCGGGCACACAGCGCATCGGC
>CM055123.1:275290096-275390096 GCA_029206835.1 Rana muscosa
TGTTTTAAGCACAATTTAGCACAAGGAGAATTCACATCACTGTCCTTCCAGGGTCCCTGGAAACAAGGACTTTGACAGTGAAAGAAACTGACACACTCTCCCTACCTACAGTTTTCTGTCCCTAGAAAAAATGTTTTTTTTAAGCACAAATTAGCACAAGGAGAATTCACTCACTGTCCTTCCAGGTCCCTGGAAACAAGGACTTTGACAGTGAAAGAAACTGACACACTCTCCCTACCTACAGTTTTCTGTCCCTAGAAAAAAATGTTTTTTTTAAGCACAATTTAGCACAAGGAGAATTCACTCACTGTCCTTCCAGGTCCCTGGAAACAAGGACTTTGACAGTGAAAGAAACTGACACACTCTCCCTACCTACAGTTTTCTGTCCCTAGAAAAAATGTTTTTTTTAAGCACAATTTAGCACAAGGAGAATTCACTCACTGTCCTTCCAGGTCCCTGGAAACAAGGACTTTGACAGTGAAAGAAACTGACACACTCTCCCTACCTACAGTTTTCTGTCCCTAGAAAAAATGTTTTTTTAAGCACAATTTAGCACAAGGAGAATTCACTCACTGTCCTTCCAGGTCCCTGAAAACAAGGACTTTGACAGTGAAAGAAACTGACACACTCTCCCTACCTACAGTTTTCTGTCCCTAGAAAAAATGTTTTTTTTAAGCACAATTTAGCACAAGGAGAATTCACTCACTGTCCTTCCAGGTCCCTGGAAACAAGGACTTTGACAGTGAAAGAAACTGACACACTCTCCCTACCTACAGTTTTCTGTCCCTAGAAAAAATGTTTTTTTTAAGCACAATTTAGCACAAGGAGAATTCACTCACTGTCCTTCCAGGTCCCTGGAAACAAGGACTTTGACAGTGAAAGAAACTGACACACTCTCCCTACCTACAGTTTTCTGTCCCTAGAAAAAATGTTTTTTTTTAAGCACAATTTAGCACAAGGAGAATTCACTCACTGTCCTTCCAGGTCCCTGGAAACAAGGACTTTGACAGTGAAAGAAACTGACACACTCTCCCTACCTACAGTTTTCTGTCCCTAGAAAAAATGTTTTTTTAAGCACAATTTAGCACAAGGAGAATTCACTCACTGTCCTTCCAGGTCCTGGAAACAAGGACTTTGACAGTGAAAGAAACTGACACACTCTCCCTACCTACAGTTTTCTGTCCCTAGAAAAAATGTTTTTTTTTAAGCACAATTTAGCACAAGGAGAATTCACTCACTGTCCTTCCAGGTCCCTGGAAACAAGGACTTTGACAGTGAAAGAAACTGACACACTCTCCCTACCTACAGTTTTCTGTCCCTAGAAAAAATGTTTTTTTTTAAGCACAATTTAGCACAAGGAGAATTCACTCACTGTCCTTCCAGGTCCCTGGAAACAAGGACTTTGACAGTGAAAGAAACTGACACACTCTCCCTACCTACAGTTTTCTGTCCCTAGAAAAAATGTTTTTTTTAAGCACAATTTAGCACAAGGGAGAATTCACTCACTGTCCTTCCAGGTCCCTGGAAACAAGGACTTTGACAGTGAAAGAAACTGACACACTCTCCCTACCTACAGTTTTCTGTCCCTAGAAAAAATGTTTTTTTAAGCACAATTTAGCACAAGGAGAATTCACTCACTGTCCTTCCAGGTCCCTGGAAACAAGGACTTTGACAGTGAAAGAAACTGACACACTCTCCCTACCTACAGTTTTCTGTCCCTAGAAAAAATGTTTTTTTTAAGCACAATTTAGCACAAGGAGAATTCACTCACTGTCCTTCCAGGTCCCTGGAAACAAGGACTTTGACAGTGAAAGAAACTGACACACTCTCCCTACCTACAGTTTTCTGTCCCTAGAAAAAATGTTTTTTTTAAGCACAATTTAGCACAAGGATAATTCACTCACTGTCCTTCCAGGTCCCTGGAAACAAGGACTTTGACAGTGAAAGAAACTGACACACTCTCCCTACCTACAGTTTTCTGTCCCTAGAAAAAATGTTTTTTTTAAGCACAATTAGCACAAGGAGAATTCACTCACTGTCCTTCCAGGTCCCTGGAAACAAGGACTTTGACAGTGAAAGAAACTGACACACTCTCCCTACCTACAGTTTTCTGTCCCTAGAAAAAATGTTTTTTTTAAGCACAATTTAGCACAAGGAGAATTCACTCACTGTCCTTCCAGGTCCCTGGAAACAAGGACTTTGACAGTGAAAGAAACTGACACACTCTCCCTACCTACAGTTTTCTGTCCCTAGAAAAAATGTTTTTTTTAAGCACAATTTAGCACAAGGAGAATTCACTCACTGTCCTTCCAGGTCCCTGGAAACAAGGACTTTGACAGTGAAAGAAACTGACACACTCTCCCTACCTACAGTTTTCTGTCCCTAGAAAAATGTTTTTTTTAAGCACAATTTAGCACAAGGAGAATTCCAACTCACTGTCCTTCCAGGTCCCTGGAAACAAGGACTTTGACAGTGAAAGAAACTGACACACTCTCCCTACCTACAGTTTTCTGTCCCTAGAAAAAATGTTTTTTTTAAGCACAATTAGCACAAGGAGAATTCACTCACTGTCCTTCCAGGTCCCTGGAAACAAGGACTTTGACAGTGAAAGAAACTGACACACTCTCCCTACCTACAGTTTTCTGTCCCTAGAAAAAATGTTTTTTTTAAGCACAATTTAGCACAAGGAGAATTCACTCACTGTCCTTCCAGGTCCCTGGAAACAAGGACTTTGACAGTGAAAGAAACTGACACACTCTCCCTACCTACAGTTTTCTGTCCCTAGAAAAAATGTTTTTTTTTAAGCACAATTTAGCACAAGGAGAATTCACTCACTGTCTTCCAGGTCCCTGGAAACAAGGACTTTGACAGTGAAAGAAACTGACACACTCTCCCTACCTACAGTTTTCTGTCCCTAGAAAAAATGTTTTTTTTAAGCACAATTAGCACAAGGAGAATTCACTCACTGTCCTTCCAGGTCCCTGGAAACAAGGACTTTGACAGTGAAAGAAACTGACACACTCTCCCTACCTACAGTTTTCTGTCCCTAGAAAAAATGTTTTTTTTTAAGCACAATTTAGCACAAGGAGAATTCACTCACTGTCCTTCCAGGTCCCTGGAAACAAGGACTTTGACAGTGAAAGAAACTGACACACTCTCCCTACCTACAGTTTTCTGTCCCTAGAAAAAATGTTTTTTTAAGCACAATTTAGCACAAGGAGAATTCACTCACTGTCCTTCCAGGTCCCTGTAAACAAGGACTTGACAGTGAAAGAAACTGACACACTCTCCCTACCTACAGTTTTCTGTCCCTAGAAAAAATGTTTTTTTTAAGCACAATTTAGCACAAGGAGAATTCACTCACTGTCCTTCCAGGTCCCTGGAAACAAGGACTTTGACAGTGAAAGAAACTGACACACTCTCCCTACCTACAGTTTTCTGTCCCTAGAAAAAATGTTTTTTTAAGCACAATTTAGCACAAGGAGAATTCACTCACTGTCCTTCCAGGTCCCTGGAAACAAGGACTTTGACAGTGAAAAGAAACTGACACACTCTCCCTACCTACAGTTTTCTGTCCTAGAAAAAATGTTTTTTTAAGCACAATTTAGCACAAGGAGAATTCACTCACTGTCCTTCCAGGTCCCTGGAAACAAGGACTTTGACAGTGAAAGAAACTGACACACTCTCCCTACCTACAGTTTTCTGTCCCTAGAAAAAATGTTTTTTTTAAGCACAATTTAGCACAAGGAGAATTCACTCACTGTCCTTCCAGGTCCCTGGAAACAAGGACTTTGACAGTGAAAGAAACTGACACACTCTCCCTACCTACAGTTTTCTGTCCCTAGAAAAAATGTTTTTTTTAAGCACAATTTAGCACAAGGAGAATTCACTCACTGTCCTTCCAGGTCCCTGGAAACAAGGACTTTGACAGTGAAAGAAACTGACACACTCTCCCTACCTACAGTTTTCTGTCCCTAGAAAAAATGTTTTTTTTAAGCACAATTTAGCACAAGGAGAATTCACTCACTGTCCTTCCAGGTCCCTGGAAACAAGGACTTTGACAGTGAAAGAAACTGACACACTCTCCCTACCTACAGTTTTCTGTCCCTAGAAAAAATGTTTTTTTAAGCACAATTTAGCACAAGGAGAATTCACTCACTGTCCTTCCAGGTCCCTGGAAACAAGGACTTTGACAGTGAAAGAAACTGACACACTCTCCCTACCTACAGTTTTCTGTCCCTAGAAAAAAATGTTTTTTTTAAGCACAATTTAGCACAAGGAGAATTCACTCACTGTCCTTCCAGGTCCCTGGAAACAAGGACTTTGACAGTGAAAGAAACTGACACACTCTCCCTACCTACAGTTTTCTGTCCCTAGAAAAAATGTTTTTTTTAAGCACAATTTAGCACAAGGAGAATTCACTCACTGTCCTTCCAGGTCCCTGGAAACAAGGACTTTGACAGTGAAAGAAACTGACACACTCTCCCTACCTACAGTTTTCTGTCCCTAGAAAAAATGTTTTTTTTAAGCACAATTTAGCACAAGGAGAATTCACTCACTGTCCTTCCAGGTCCCTGGAAACAAGGACTTTTGACAGTGAAAGAAACTGACACACTCTCCCTACCTACAGTTTTTCTGTCCCTAGAAAAAATGTTTTTTTTTAAGCACAATTTAGCACAAGGAGAATTCACTCACTGTCCTTCCAGGTCCCCTGGAAACAAGGACTTTGACAGTGAAAGAAACTGACACACTCTCCCTACCTACAGTTTTCTGTCCCTAGAAAAAATGTTTTTTTTAAGCACAATTTAGCACAAGGAGAATTCACTCACTGTCCTTCCAGGTCCCTGGAAACAAGGACTTTGACAGTGAAAGAAACTGACACACTCTCCCTACCTACAGTTTTCTGTCCCCTAGAAAAAATGTTTTTTTTAAGCACAATTTAGCACAAGGAGAATTCACTCACTGTCCTTCCAGGTCCCTGGAAACAAGGACTTTGACAGTGAAAGAAACTGACACACTCTCCCTACCTACAGTTTTCTGTCCCTAGAAAAAATGTTTTTTTTAAGCACAATTTAGCACAAGGAGAATTCACTCACTGTCCTTCCAGGTCCCTGGAAACAAGGACTTTGACAGTGAAAGAAACTGACACACTCTCCCTACCTACAGTTTTCTGTCCCTAGAAAAAATGTTTTTTTTAAGCACAATTTAGCACAAGGAGAATTCACTCACTGTCCTTCCAGGTCCCTGAAACAAGGACTTTGACAGTGAAAGAAACTGACACACTCTCCCTACCTACAGTTTTCTGTCCCTAGAAAAAATGTTTTTTTAAGCACAATTTTAGCACAAGGAGAATTCACTCACTGTCCTTCCAGGTCCCTGGAAACAAGGACTTTGACAGTGAAAGAAACTGACACACTCTCCCTACCTACAGTTTTCTGTCCCTAGAAAAAATGTTTTTTTTAAGCACAATTTAGCACAAGGAGAATTCACTCACTGTCCTTCCAGGTCCCTGGAAACAAGGACTTTGACAGTGAAAGGAAACTGACACACTCTCCCTACCTACAGTTTTCTGTCCCTAGAAAAAAATGTTTTTTTTTAAGCACAATTTAGCACAAGGAGAATTCACTCACTGTCCTTCCAGGTCCCTGGAAACAAGGACTTTGACAGTGAAAGAAACTGACACACTCTCCCTACCTACAGTTTTCTGTCCCTAGAAAAAATGTTTTTTTTAAGCACAATTTAGCACAAGGAGAATTCACTCACTGTCCTTCCAGGTCCCTGGAAACAAGGACTTTGACAGTGAAAGAAACTGACACACTCTCCCTACCTACAGTTTTCTGTCCCTAGAAAAAATGTTTTTTTTAAGCACAATTTAGCACAAGGAGAATTCACTCACTGTCCCTTCCAGGTCCCTGGAAACAAGGACTTTGACAGTGAAAGAAACTGACACACTCTCCCTACCTACAGTTTTCTGTCCCTAGAAAAAATGTTTTTTTTAAGCACAATTTAGCACAAGGAGAATTCACTCACTGTCCTTCCAGGTCCCTGAAACAAGGACTTTGACAGTGAAAGAAACTGACACACTCTCCCTACCTACAGTTTTCTGTCCCTAGAAAAAATGTTTTTTTTAAGCACAATTTAGCACAAGGAGAATTCACTCACTGTCCTTCCAGGTCCCTGGAAACAAGGACTTTGACAGTGAAAAGAAACTGACACACACTCTCCCTACCTACAGTTTTCTGTCCCTAGAAAAAATGTTTTTTTTAAGCACAATTTAGCACAAGGAGAATTCACTCACTGTCCTTCCAGGTCCCTGGAAACAAGGACTTTGACAGTGAAAGAAACTGACACACTCTCCCTACCTACAGTTTTCTGTCCCTAGAAAAAATGTTTTTTTTAAGCACAATTTAGCACAAGGAGAATTCACTCACTGTCCTTCCAGGTCCCTGGAAACAAGGACTTTGACAGTGAAAGAAACTGACACACTCTCCCTACCTACAGTTTTCTGTCCCTAGAAAAAATGTTTTTTTTAAGCACAATTTAGCACAAGGAGAATTCACTCACTGTCCTTCCAGGTCCCTGGAAACAAGGACTTTGACAGTGAAAGAAACTGACACACTCTCCCTACCTACAGTTTCTGTCCCTAGAAAAAATGTTTTTTTTAAGCACAATTTTAGCACAAGGAGAATTCACTCACTGTCCTTCCAGGTCCCTGGAAACAAGGACTTTGACAGTGAAAGAAACTGACACACTCTCCCTACCTACAGTTTTCTGTCCCTAGAAAAAATGTTTTTTTTAAGCACAATTTAGCACAAGGAGAATTCACTCACTGTCCTTCCAGGTCCCTGGAAACAAGGACTTTGACAGTGAAAGAAACTGACACACTCTCCCTACCTACAGTTTTCTGTCCCTAGAAAAAATGTTTTTTTTAAGCACAATTTAGCACAAGGAGAATTCACTCACTGTCCTTCCAGGTCCCTGGAAACAAGGACTTTGACAGTGAAAGAAACTGACACACTCTCCCTACCTACAGTTTTCTGTCCCTAGAAAAAATGTTTTTTTTAAGCACAATTTAGCACAAGGAGAATTCACTCACTGTCCTTCCAGGTCCCTGGAAACAAGGACTTTGACAGTGAAAGAAACTGACACACTCTCCCTACCTACAGTTTTCTGTCCCTAGAAAAAATGTTTTTTTAAGCACAATTTAGCACAAGGAGAATTCACTCACTGTCCTTCCAGGTCCCTGGAAACAAGGACTTTGACAGTGAAAGAAACTGACACACTCTCCCTACCTACAGTTTTCTGTCCCTAGAAAAAATGTTTTTTTTAAGCACAATTTAGCACAAGGAGAATTCACTCACTGTCCTTCCAGGTCCCTGGAAACAAGGACTTTGACAGTGAAAGAAACTGACACACTCTCCCTACCTACAGTTTTCTGTCCCTAGAAAAAATGTTTTTTTTAAGCACAATTTAGCACAAGGAGAATTCACTCACTGTCCTTCCAGGTCCCTGGAAACAAGGACTTTGACAGTGAAAGAAACTGACACACTCTCCCTACCTACAGTTTTCTGTCCCTAGAAAAAATGTTTTTTTTAAGCACAATTTAGCACAAGGAGAATTCACTCACTGTCCTTCCAGGTCCCTGGAAACAAGGACTTTGACAGTGAAAGAAAACTGACACACTCTCCCTACCTACAGTTTTCTGTCCCTAGAAAAAATGTTTTTTTTAAGCACAATTTAGCACAAGGAGAATTCACTCACTGTCCTTCCAGGTCCCTGGAAACAAGGACTTTGACAGTGAAAGAAACTGACACACTCTCCCATACCTACAGTTTTCTGTCCCTAGAAAAAATGTTTTTTTTAAGCACAATTTAGCACAAGGAGAATTCACTCACTGTCCTTCCAGGTCCCTGGAAACAAGGACTTTGACAGTGAAAGAAACTGACACACTCTCCCTACCTACAGTTTTCTGTCCCTAGAAAAAATGTTTTTTTAAGCACAATTTAGCACAAGGAGAATTCACTCACTGTCCTTCCAGGTCCCTGGAAACAAGGACTTTGACAGTGAAAAGAAACTGACACACTCTCCCTACCTACAGTTTTCTGTCCCTAGAAAAAATGTTTTTTTTAAGCACAATTTAGCACAAGGAGAATTCACTCACTGTCCTTCCAGGTCCCTGGAAACAAGGACTTTGACAGTGAAAGAAACTGACACACTCTCCCTACCTACAGTTTTTCTGTCCCTAGAAAAAAATGTTTTTTTTAAGCACAATTTAGCACAAGGAGAATTCACTCACTGTCCTTCCAGGTCCCTGGAAACAAGGACTTTGACAGTGAAAGAAACTGACACACTCTCCCTACCTACAGTTTTCTGTCCCTAGAAAAAATGTTTTTTTTAAGCACAATTTAGCACAAGGAGAATTCACTCACTGTCCTTCCAGGTCCCTGGAAACAAGGACTTTGACAGTGAAAGAAACTGACACACTCTCCCTACCTACAGTTTTCTGTCCCTAGAAAAAATGTTTTTTTTAAGCACAATTTAGCACAAGGAGAATTCACTCACTGTCCTTCCAGGTCCCTGGAAACAAGGACTTTGACAGTGAAAGAAACTGACACACTCTCCCTACCTACAGTTTTCTGTCCCTAGAAAAAATGTTTTTTTTAAGCACAATTTAGCACAAGGAGAATTCACTCACTGTCCTTCCAGGTCCCTGGAAACAAGGACTTTGACAGTGAAAGAAACTGACACACTCTCCCTACCTACAGTTTTCTGTCCCTAGAAAAAATGTTTTTTTTAAGCACAATTTAGCACAAGGAGAATTCACTCACTGTCCTTCCAGGTCCCTGGAAACAAGGACTTTGACAGTGAAAGAAACTGACACACTCTCCCTACCTACAGTTTTCTGTCCCTAGAAAAAATGTTTTTTTTAAGCACAATTTAGCACAAGGAGAATTCACTCACTGTCCTTCCAGGTCCCTGGAAACAAGGACTTTGACAGTGAAAGAAACTGACACACTCTCCCTACCTACAGTTTTCTGTCCCTAGAAAAAATGTTTTTTTTAAGCACAATTTAGCACAAGGAGAATTCACTCACTGTCCTTCCAGGTCCCTGGAAACAAGGACTTTGACAGTGAAAGAAACTGACACACTCTCCCTACCTACAGTTTTCTGTCCCTAGAAAAAATGTTTTTTTTAAGCACAATTTAGCACAAGGAGAATTCACTCACTGTCCTTCCAGGTCCCTGGAAACAAGGACTTTGACAGTGAAAGAAACTGACACACTCTCCCTACCTACAGTTTTCTGTCCCTAGAAAAAATGTTTTTTTTAAGCACAATTTAGCACAAGGAGAATTCACTCACTGTCCTTCCAGGTCCCTGGAAACAAGGACTTTGACAGTGAAAGAAACTGACACACTCTCCCTACCTACAGTTTTCTGTCCCTAGAAAAAATGTTTTTTTTAAGCACAATTTAGCACAAGGAGAATTCACTCACTGTCCTTCCAGGTCCCTGGAAACAAGGACATTGACAGTGAAAGAAACTGACACACTCTCCCTACCTACAGTTTTCTGTCCCTAGAAAAAATGTTTTTTTTTAAGCACAATTTAGCACAAGGAGAATTCACTCACTGTCCTTCCAGGTCCCTGGAAACAAGGACTTTGACAGTGAAAGAAACTGACACACTCTCCCTACCTACAGTTTTCTGTCCCTAGAAAAAATGTTTTTTTTAAGCACAATTTAGCACAAGGAGAATTCACTCACTGTCCTTCCAGGTCCCTGGAAACAAGGACTTTGACAGTGAAAGAAACTGACACACTCTCCCTACCTACAGTTTTCTGTCCCTAGAAAAAATGTTTTTTTTAAGCACAATTTAGCACAAGGAGAATTCACTCACTGTCCTTCCAGGTCCCTGGAAACAAGGACTTTGACAGTGAAAGAAACTGACACACTCTCCCTACCTACAGTTTTCTGTCCCTAGAAAAAATGTTTTTTTTAAGCACAATTTAGCACAAGGAGAATTCACTCACTGTCCTTCCAGGTCCCTGGAAACAAGGACTTTGACAGTGAAAGAAACTGACACACTCTCCCTACCTACAGTTTTCTGTCCCTAGAAAAAATGTTTTTTTAAGCACAATTTAGCACAAGGAGAATTCACTCACTGTCCTTCCAGGTCCCTGGAAACAAGGACTTTGACAGTGAAAGAAACTGACACACTCTCCCTACCTACAGTTTTCTGTCCCTAGAAAAAATGTTTTTTTTAAGCACAATTTAGCACAAGGAGAATTCACTCACTGTCCTTCCAGGTCCCTGGAAACAAGGACTTTGACAGTGAAAGAAACTGACACACTCTCCCTACCTACAGTTTTCTGTCCCTAGAAAAAATGTTTTTTTTAAGCACAATTTAGCACAAGGAGAATTCACTCACTGTCCTTCCAGGTCCCTGGAAACAAGGACTTTGACAGTGAAAGAAACTGACACACTCTCCCTACCTACAGTTTTCTGTCCCTAGAAAAAATGTTTTTTTTAAGCACAATTTAGCACAAGGAGAATTCACTCACTGTCCTTCCAGGTCCCTGGAAACAAGGACTTTGACAGTGAAAGAAACTGACACACTCTCCCTACCTACAGTTTTCTGTCCCTAGAAAAAATGTTTTTTTTAAGCACAATTTAGCACAAGGAGAATTCACTCACTGTCCTTCCAGGTCCCTGAAAACAAGGACTTTGACAGTGAAAGAAACTGACACACTCTCCCTACCTACAGTTTTCTGTCCCTAGAAAAAATGTTTTTTTTAAGCACAATTTAGCACAAGGAGAATTCACTCACTGTCCTTCCAGGTCCCTGGAAACAAGGACTTTGACAGTGAAAGAAACTGACACACTCTCCCTACCTACAGTTTTCTGTCCCTAGAAAAAATGTTTTTTTAAGCACAATTTAGCACAAGGAGAATTCACTCACTGTCCTTCCAGGTCCCTGGAAACAAGGACTTTGACAGTGAAAGAAACTGACACACTCTCCCTACCTACAGTTTTCTGTCCCTAGAAAAAATGTTTTTTTTTAAGCACAATTTAGCACAAGGAGAATTCACTCACTGTCCTTCCAGGTCCCTGGAAACAAGGACTTTGACAGTGAAAGAAACTGACACACTCTCCCTACCTACAGTTTTCTGTCCCTAGAAAAAATGTTTTTTTTAAGCACAATTTAGCACAAGGAGAATTCACTCACTGTCCTTCCAGGTCCCTGGAAACAAGGACTTTGACAGTGAAAGAAACTGACACACTCTCCCTACCTACAGTTTTCTGTCCCTAGAAAAAATGTTTTTTTTAAGCACAATTTAGCACAAGGAGAATTCACTCACTGTCCTTCCAGGTCCCTGGAAACAAGGACTTTGACAGTGAAAGAAACTGACACACTCTCCCTACCTACAGTTTTCTGTCCCTAGAAAAAATGTTTTTTTTAAGCACAATTTAGCACAAGGAGAATTCACTCACTGTCCTTCCAGGTCCCTGGAAACAAGGACTTTGACAGTGAAAGAAACTGACACACTCTCCCTACCTACAGTTTTCTGTCCCTAGAAAAAATGTTTTTTTTAAGCACAATTTAGCACAAGGAGAATTCACTCACTGTCCTTCCAGGTCCCTGGAAACAAGGACTTTGACAGTGAAAGAAACTGACACACTCTCCCTACCTACAGTTTTCTGTCCCTAGAAAAAATGTTTTTTTTAAGCACAATTTAGCACAAGGAGAATTCACTCACTGTCCTTCCAGGTCCCTGGAAACAAGGACTTTGACAGTGAAAGAAACTGACACACTCTCCCTACCTACAGTTTTCTGTCCCTAGAAAAAATGTTTTTTTTAAGCACAATTTAGCACAAGGAGAATTCACTCACTGTCCTTCCAGGTCCCTGGAAACAAGGACTTTGACAGTGAAAGAAACTGACACACTCTCCCTACCTACAGTTTTCTGTCCCTAGAAAAAATGTTTTTTTTAAGCACAATTTAGCACAAGGAGAATTCACTCACTGTCCTTCCAGGTCCCTGGAAACAAGGACTTTGACAGTGAAAGAAACTGACACACTCTCCCTACCTACAGTTTTCTGTCCCTAGAAAAAATGTTTTTTTTAAGCACAATTTAGCACAAGGAGAATTCACTCACTGTCCTTCCAGGTCCCTGGAAACAAGGACTTTGACAGTGAAAGAAACTGACACACTCTCCCTACCTACAGTTTTCTGTCCCTAGAAAAAATGTTTTTTTTAAGCACAATTTAGCACAAGGAGAATTCACTCACTGTCCTTCCAGGTCCCTGGAAACAAGGACTTTGACAGTGAAAGAAACTGACACACTCTCCCTACCTACAGTTTTCTGTCCCTAGAAAAAATGTTTTTTTTAAGCACAATTTAGCACAAGGAGAATTCACTCACTGTCCTTCCAGGTCCCTGGAAACAAGGACTTTGACAGTGAAAGAAACTGACACACTCTCCCTACCTACAGTTTTCTGTCCCTAGAAAAAATGTTTTTTTTAAGCACAATTTAGCACAAGGAGAATTCACTCACTGTCCTTCCAGGTCCCTGGAAACAAGGACTTTGACAGTGAAAGAAACTGACACACTCTCCCTACCTACAGTTTTCTGTCCCTAGAAAAAATGTTTTTTTTAAGCACAATTTAGCACAAGGAGAATTCACTCACTGTCCTTCCAGGTCCCTGGAAACAAGGACTTTGACAGTGAAAGAAACTGACACACTCTCCCTACCTACAGTTTTCTGTCCCTAGAAAAAATGTTTTTTTTAAGCACAATTTAGCACAAGGAGAATTCACTCACTGTCCTTCCAGGTCCCTGGAAACAAGGACATTGACAGTGAAAGAAACTGACACACTCTCCCTACCTACAGTTTTCTGTCCCTAGAAAAAATGTTTTTTTTTAAGCACAATTTAGCACAAGGAGAATTCACTCACTGTCCTTCCAGGTCCCTGGAAACAAGGACTTTGACAGTGAAAGAAACTGACACACTCTCCCTACCTACAGTTTTCTGTCCCTAGAAAAAATGTTTTTTTTAAGCACAATTTAGCACAAGGAGAATTCACTCACTGTCCTTCCAGGTCCCTGGAAACAAGGACTTTGACAGTGAAAGAAACTGACACACTCTCCCTACCTACAGTTTTCTGTCCCTAGAAAAAATGTTTTTTTTAAGCACAATTTAGCACAAGGAGAATTCACTCACTGTCCTTCCAGGTCCCTGGAAACAAGGACTTTGACAGTGAAAGAAACTGACACACTCTCCCTACCTACAGTTTTCTGTCCCTAGAAAAAATGTTTTTTTTAAGCACAATTTAGCACAAGGAGAATTCACTCACTGTCCTTCCAGGTCCCTGGAAACAAGGACTTTGACAGTGAAAGAAACTGACACACTCTCCCTACCTACAGTTTTCTGTCCCTAGAAAAAATGTTTTTTTTAAGCACAATTTAGCACAAGGAGAATTCACTCACTGTCCTTCCAGGTCCCTGGAAACAAGGACTTTGACAGTGAAAGAAACTGACACACTCTCCCTACCTACAGTTTTCTGTCCCTAGAAAAAATGTTTTTTTTAAGCACAATTTAGCACAAGGAGAATTCACTCACTGTCCTTCCAGGTCCCTGGAAACAAGGACTTTGACAGTGAAAGAAACTGACACACTCTCCCTACCTACAGTTTTCTGTCCCTAGAAAAAATGTTTTTTTTAAGCACAATTTAGCACAAGGAGAATTCACTCACTGTCCTTCCAGGTCCCTGGAAACAAGGACTTTGACAGTGAAAGAAACTGACACACTCTCCCTACCTACAGTTTTCTGTCCCTAGAAAAAATGTTTTTTTTAAGCACAATTTAGCACAAGGAGAATTCACTCACTGTCCTTCCAGGTCCCTGGAAACAAGGACTTTGACAGTGAAAGAAACTGACACACTCTCCCTACCTACAGTTTTCTGTCCCTAGAAAAAATGTTTTTTTTAAGCACAATTTAGCACAAGGAGAATTCACTCACTGTCCTTCCAGGTCCCTGAAAACAAGGACTTTGACAGTGAAAGAAACTGACACACTCTCCCTACCTACAGTTTTCTGTCCCTAGAAAAAATGTTTTTTTTAAGCACAATTTAGCACAAGGAGAATTCACTCACTGTCCTTCCAGGTCCCTGGAAACAAGGACTTTGACAGTGAAAGAAACTGACACACTCTCCCTACCTACAGTTTTCTGTCCCTAGAAAAAATGTTTTTTTTAAGCACAATTTAGCACAAGGAGAATTCACTCACTGTCCTTCCAGGTCCCTGGAAACAAGGACTTTGACAGTGAAAGAAACTGACACACTCTCCCTACCTACAGTTTTCTGTCCCTAGAAAAAATGTTTTTTTTTAAGCACAATTTAGCACAAGGAGAATTCACTCACTGTCCTTCCAGGTCCCTGGAAACAAGGACTTTGACAGTGAAAGAAACTGACACACTCTCCCTACCTACAGTTTTCTGTCCCTAGAAAAAATGTTTTTTTTAAGCACAATTTAGCACAAGGAGAATTCACTCACTGTCCTTCCAGGTCCCTGGAAACAAGGACTTTGACAGTGAAAGAAACTGACACACTCTCCCTACCTACAGTTTTCTGTCCCTAGAAAAAATGTTTTTTTTAAGCACAATTTAGCACAAGGAGAATTCACTCACTGTCCTTCCAGGTCCCTGGAAACAAGGACTTTGACAGTGAAAGAAACTGACACACTCTCCCTACCTACAGTTTTCTGTCCCTAGAAAAAATGTTTTTTTTAAGCACAATTTAGCACAAGGAGAATTCACTCACTGTCCTTCCAGGTCCCTGGAAACAAGGACTTTGACAGTGAAAGAAACTGACACACTCTCCCTACCTACAGTTTTCTGTCCCTAGAAAAAATGTTTTTTTTAAGCACAATTTAGCACAAGGAGAATTCACTCACTGTCCTTCCAGGTCCCTGGAAACAAGGACTTTGACAGTGAAAGAAACTGACACACTCTCCCTACCTACAGTTTTCTGTCCCTAGAAAAAATGTTTTTTTTAAGCACAATTTAGCACAAGGAGAATTCACTCACTGTCCTTCCAGGTCCCTGGAAACAAGGACTTTGACAGTGAAAGAAACTGACACACTCTCCCTACCTACAGTTTTCTGTCCCTAGAAAAAATGTTTTTTTTAAGCACAATTTAGCACAAGGAGAATTCACTCACTGTCCTTCCAGGTCCCTGGAAACAAGGACTTTGACAGTGAAAGAAACTGACACACTCTCCCTACCTACAGTTTTCTGTCCCTAGAAAAAATGTTTTTTTTAAGCACAATTTAGCACAAGGAGAATTCACTCACTGTCCTTCCAGGTCCCTGGAAACAAGGACTTTGACAGTGAAAGAAACTGACACACTCTCCCTACCTACAGTTTTCTGTCCCTAGAAAAAATGTTTTTTTTAAGCACAATTTAGCACAAGGAGAATTCACTCACTGTCCTTCCAGGTCCCTGGAAACAAGGACTTTGACAGTGAAAGAAACTGACACACTCTCCCTACCTACAGTTTTCTGTCCCTAGAAAAAATGTTTTTTTTAAGCACAATTTAGCACAAGGAGAATTCACTCACTGTCCTTCCAGGTCCCTGGAAACAAGGACTTTGACAGTGAAAGAAACTGACACACTCTCCCTACCTACAGTTTTCTGTCCCTAGAAAAAATGTTTTTTTAAGCACAATTTAGCACAAGGAGAATTCACTCACTGTCCTTCCAGGTCCCTGGAAACAAGGACTTTGACAGTGAAAGAAACTGACACACTCTCCCTACCTACAGTTTTCTGTCCCTAGAAAAAATGTTTTTTTTAAGCACAATTTAGCACAAGGAGAATTCACTCACTGTCCTTCCAGGTCCCTGGAAACAAGGACTTTGACAGTGAAAGAAACTGACACACTCTCCCTACCTACAGTTTTCTGTCCCTAGAAAAAATGTTTTTTTTAAGCACAATTTAGCACAAGGAGAATTCACTCACTGTCCTTCCAGGTCCCTGGAAACAAGGACTTTGACAGTGAAAGAAACTGACACACTCTCCCTACCTACAGTTTTCTGTCCCTAGAAAAAATGTTTTTTTTAAGCACAATTTAGCACAAGGAGAATTCACTCACTGTCCTTCCAGGTCCCTGGAAACAAGGACTTTGACAGTGAAAGAAACTGACACACTCTCCCTACCTACAGTTTTCTGTCCCTAGAAAAAATGTTTTTTTTAAGCACAATTTAGCACAAGGAGAATTCACTCACTGTCCTTCCAGGTCCCTGGAAACAAGGACTTTGACAGTGAAAGAAACTGACACACTCTCCCTACCTACAGTTTTCTGTCCCTAGAAAAAATGTTTTTTTTAAGCACAATTTAGCACAAGGAGAATTCACTCACTGTCCTTCCAGGTCCCTGGAAACAAGGACTTTGACAGTGAAAGAAACTGACACACTCTCCCTACCTACAGTTTTCTGTCCCTAGAAAAAATGTTTTTTTTAAGCACAATTTAGCACAAGGAGAATTCACTCACTGTCCTTCCAGGTCCCTGGAAACAAGGACTTTGACAGTGAAAGAAACTGACACACTCTCCCTACCTACAGTTTTCTGTCCCTAGAAAAAATGTTTTTTTTAAGCACAATTTAGCACAAGGAGAATTCACTCACTGTCCTTCCAGGTCCCTGGAAACAAGGACTTTGACAGTGAAAGAAACTGACACACTCTCCCTACCTACAGTTTTCTGTCCCTAGAAAAAATGTTTTTTTTAAGCACAATTTAGCACAAGGAGAATTCACTCACTGTCCTTCCAGGTCCCTGGAAACAAGGACTTTGACAGTGAAAGAAACTGACACACTCTCCCTACCTACAGTTTTCTGTCCCTAGAAAAAATGTTTTTTTTAAGCACAATTTAGCACAAGGAGAATTCACTCACTGTCCTTCCAGGTCCCTGGAAACAAGGACTTTGACAGTGAAAGAAACTGACACACTCTCCCTACCTACAGTTTTCTGTCCCTAGAAAAAATGTTTTTTTTAAGCACAATTTAGCACAAGGAGAATTCACTCACTGTCCTTCCAGGTCCCTGGAAACAAGGACTTTGACAGTGAAAGAAACTGACACACTCTCCCTACCTACAGTTTTCTGTCCCTAGAAAAAATGTTTTTTTTAAGCACAATTTAGCACAAGGAGAATTCACTCACTGTCCTTCCAGGTCCCTGGAAACAAGGACTTTGACAGTGAAAGAAACTGACACACTCTCCCTACCTACAGTTTTCTGTCCCTAGAAAAAATGTTTTTTTTAAGCACAATTTAGCACAAGGAGAATTCACTCACTGTCCTTCCAGGTCCCTGGAAACAAGGACTTTGACAGTGAAAGAAACTGACACACTCTCCCTACCTACAGTTTTCTGTCCCTAGAAAAAATGTTTTTTTTAAGCACAATTTAGCACAAGGAGAATTCACTCACTGTCCTTCCAGGTCCCTGGAAACAAGGACTTTGACAGTGAAAGAAACTGACACACTCTCCCTACCTACAGTTTTCTGTCCCTAGAAAATATGTTTTTTTTAAGCACAATTTAGCACAAGGAGAATTCACTCACTGTCCTTCCAGGTCCCTGGAAACAAGGACTTTGACAGTGAAAGAAACTGACACACTCTCCCTACCTACAGTTTTCTGTCCCTAGAAAAAATAGGATTTTTATAACAGCTTACCTGTAAAATCCTTTTCTTGGAGTACATCACGGGACACAGAGCGACATAGTCATTACTAATGGGTTATATAGTTACCGTCAGGTGCTGGCACTGGCAACTTCCAAAACCGGAAGTACCCTCCCCTATATAAGCCCCTCCCATCCGGGAGCACCTCAGTTTTGTAGCAAAGCAATAAGTGTCCCCAAAGAGGGGCGGGAGCTCTGTGTCCCGTGATGTACTCCAAGAAAAGGATTTTACAGGTAAGCTGTTATAAAAATCCTATTTTCTTTTTCGTACATCACGGGACACAGAGCGACATAGTCATTACTAATGGGATGTCCTAAAGCAATGCCAAATGAGGGGGGGGGATACACCATATATAAGCTGAGCGCTATCAGACATGAGGATCTTTTGCGGCCTGCAACACACTGCGCCCAAAGGCGACATCCTCCTGACTTCTAACGTCCACCTGGTAGAACCTAGTAAACGTGTGTACCGAAGACCATGTTGCGGCCTTACAGATTTGAGCCAGGGAGGCCTGGTGATGCACTGCCCATGAAGTTCCAACTGCTCTCGTGGAGTGCGCCCTAACTTTGAACGGAGGCGGTCTACTTCTCAAGCTATAGGCTTGTATTATGACCTGTCGAATCCACTTGGCTAAAGTAGATTTTGACGCTGCCTGACCCTTTCTGGGGCCTTCCGGCAGAATGAACAAAGTATCCGTTCTGCGAATCTGAGCAGTGGCTTTTAGATAAGCTTTAACTGCTCTTACTACATCCAAAGAATGCAATAACTTTTCCTCTACCGAAGTAGGCTTGGGGAAAAAAGAAGGAAGAACCACATCTTGGTTCAAATGAAAACTCAATACCACCTTAGGAAGAAAGGCTGGATGAGGACGTAACACTACTCTGTCCTTATGGATAACCAGATATGGCTCCTTACAGGACATGGCTGCTAATTCCGATACTCTTTTAGCCGAACAAATGGCTACTAGAAAAATCAATTTCCTGGTGAGAAGCACTAAGGAAATATGCTGTAATGGTTCAAATGGTTGTTTCTGTAAAACCGACAGAACCAAGTTTAGATCCCATGGACATATGGGAATATTAACCGGAGGACTAATACGCATCACTCCTTGTATAAAGGCTTTGACTAGTGAATGCGAAGCCAAGGGCCTTTGAAAAAATATTGACAAGGCCGAAATCTGACCTTTGATAGTACTCAAGGCAAGCTTCCTATCTACAGCCCATTGTAGGAAGTCCAGAATTCTACCTATTACGTATTTACGTGGATGCCATTTCCTGGCCTCACACCAGGCGATGTACGCCTTCCAGATTCTATAGTAGATCTGCCTGGATACCGGTTTCCTGGCATTGATCATGGTAGACACCACAGCATTAGAGAGCCCTCTCCTTTTTAGAATGTGGGCTTCAATAGCCAGGCCGTCAAACCTAGGGCTGGTAAGGAAGGGTGGTATATCGGTCCCTGCGAAAGCAGGTCCGGACGATGTGGGAGGGTCCAAGGACTCCCCACAGACATTTTTACAATCTCCGCGTACCATGCTCTTCGGGGCCACGCTGGAGCCACCAGAATCACTGGTTTCTTTTCTACCCTGATTCTGCGGAGTAATCGAGGTAACAATTGTGGCGGTGGGAATGCATATATCAGCTTGAACTGATCCCAAGGGAACACTAGGGCATCCGAGCCGCACGCTAGGGGATCCCTTGTCCAAGAGACAAACCTGTCCACTTTCGTGTTGAACCTGGATGCTAGCAGATCTACATCCGGTGTTCCCCACCGCTGACATATTGTCCGGAAAACCTCGGGATGAAGGGACCATTCCCCTGGGCATAATTGTTGGCGACTTAGAAAGTCCGCCTTCCAATTCTCCACCCCTGGAATGAATACCGCAGATATGGCTGGGACATATCTTTCTGCCCATCTCAGGATGTAATTTACTTCCCTTTGGGCTGCACGACTCCTGGTGCCCCCCTGACGATTGATATATGCCACTGCTGTGGCATTGTCTGACTGAACTCTGACAGGGGACCCTTGGAGTTTGGATGTCCATGCTACTAGGGCATACCGGGCTGCTCGTATCTCTAAGAGATTGATGGGCAGGGCCTTTTCCGCATCCGACCATCTGCCCTGGAGAGACCATTGCTCCAGTACTGCTCCCCAGCCTAAAAGGCTGGCATCTGTAGTGACCACCTTCCAAGAAATCGGACTGAAGGATTTCCCTCTTTCCAGATTCCGGGGAACCAACCACCAACGGAGGCTTCTGCGAACGGAAGGGGACAAGGACATTGGTACGTCCAGAGCCTGAACTTTTTTGTTCCAGGCTGACAGTATGGCCCTTTGCAACTTCCTTGAATGGAATTGACCGTAGGGTACTGCTTCGAATGATGCCACCATTTTTCCCAGCAGCCTCATGCATAGGCGTATGGATGGCTGTCTTTTTGAACCCACTAAGTGGATCAAATCTCTCAAAGACGACCCCTTTTCTTGAGGCAAGAAAATTTTTCTCTGGTCTGAATCCAGCCTTAGCCCCAAGTATTCCAGACTTTTGACTGGTTTTAGGGCTGACTTGTCTCGGTTGATAATCCAACCGTGATATTCCAGATACTTGATTGTCTCGTGAACAACCACTTCTAGTTTTTCCACTGAGTGGTCTATCAGCAACAAGTCGTCTAGATATGCCATTATCGTTACACCTCGTGTTCTTAGATTGGCCAATAATGGGGCCAGAATTTTTGTGAACACTCTTGGTGCTGTGGCCAGACCGAAGGGTAAGGCTCTGAACTGAAAATGGCGCCCTTCTATCGCAAAGCGTAGAAATTTCTGGTGGGCTGGAAAGATGGGGATGTGCAAATACGCATCTTTGATGTCGATCGAGGCTAACCATTCCTCCCCTTGTAGGGCAGTGGCTACCGATCGGATCGACTCCATCCGGAAAGTCCTGATATGCAGGAATTTGTTTAGCCCTTTTAGATTTAATATGGGCCTCATGTCCCCGTTTGGCTTCGGAACTGTAAAGAGGTTTGAGTAAAACCCGAACCCCCATTCTTCCAGGGGGACCTCTATAATTACTGCTTGAAGCAATAATTGTTCCAGTGCCAACAGGAGGGATCCTCTCTTCTGGGGATCCCTTGGCACGTTCGACCTTATAAAGCGGGAAGGAGGGGAGTTTTTTAACTCCAATTTGTATCCCAGATTTACTGCGGAGAGCACCCATCTGTCTCGGATCGTGTCCCGCCAGGTCTCTGTGAACAACTGAAGTCTTCCCCCCACCCGATTGGGTGGGGGCAACCCTTCATGCATTTGACTTTGGGGGAGGTTTTGTACCTCTCCTGCTCCAGGGCTTCTTGTTACCCTGCAACTGTCCCTGATTTTTACCTCCGGGATTTGACCGGGGAGGCCGTCGGAACTGTTTCACAGCCGATTAGGGATGAGCTTCGTGTTCGAGTCGAACATACGTTCGACTCGAACATTGGCTGTTCGATCGTTCGACGAAGATCGAACGATTTGGGCCGTTCGCGCCAAATTCGAGTGACGCGAACGGCCCACAATGCACTACGCCATCGCAGTGTCATCCAGGCGCTGTGATTGGCCAAGCATGCACTGTGACCCCGCATGCTTGGCCAATCACAGCGCCGGCAGCGAGGAGAGCAATGATTGGCCACAGGCAGGATGCCTGTGGCCAATTATTGCTGAGGGTGTTTAGTACACGCCCCACACTATAAAAGGCCGCCAGCACGGCGGCCTAGTGTAGTGTGTTCCGGAGCAGGGATAGAGTAGCATAGGCAGGGACAGTGACTGTTATTTCTTTCTTGCTTAACCTGGATTCCTTTAGTTTAGGGAAAGAGAAGGATAGGTAGGGAGAGTGTCAGTGTGTTTTGTGCTTCTGCTATAGTGTGCTTAAAAAAAACATTTATTCTAGGGACAGAAAACTCTAGGTAGGGACAGTGTCAGTTTCTTTCACTCTGCAAGTCCTTGTTTCCAGGGACCTGTAAGGACAGTGAGTTAATTGTCCTTGTGCTATATTGTGCTTAAAAAAAACATTTATTCTAGGGACAGAAAACTCTAGGTAGGGACAGTGTCAGTTTCTTTCACTCTGCAAGTCCTTGTTTCCAGGGACCTGTAAGGACAGTGAGTTAATTGTCCTTGTGCTATATTGTGATTAAAAAAAACATTTATTCTAGGGACAGAAAACTCTAGGTAGGGACGGTGTCAGTTTCTTTCACTCTGCAAGTCCTTGTTTCCAGGGACCTGTAAGGACAGTGAGTTAATTTTCCTTGTGCTATATTGTGATTAAAAAAAACATTTTTTCTAGGGACAGAAAACTGTAGGTAGGGAGAGTGTTTTTTTTCTTTCACTCTGCAAGTCCTTGTTTCCAGGGACCTGTAAGGACAGTGAGTTAATTGTCCTTGTGCTATATTGTGCTTAAAAAAAACATTTATTCTAGGGACAGAAAACTCTAGGTAGGGACAGTGTCAGTTTCTTTCACTCTGCAAGTCCTTGTTTCCAGGGACCTGTAAGGACAGTGAGTTAATTGTCCTTGTGCTATATTGTGATTAAAAAAAACATTTATTCTAGGGACAGAAAACTCTAGGTAGGGACAGTGTCAGTTTCTTTCACTCTGCAAGTCCTTGTTTCCAGGGACCTGTAAGGACAGTGAGTTAATTTTCCTTGTGCTATATTGTGATTAAAAAAAACATTTTTTCTAGGGACAGAAAACTGTAGGTAGGGAGAGTGTTTTTTTTCTTTCACTCTGCAAGTCCTTGTTTCCAGGGACCTGTAAGGACAGTGAGTTAATTGTCCTTGTGCTATATTGTGCTTAAAAAAAACATTTATTCTAGGGACAGAAAACTCTAGGTAGGGACAGTGTCAGTTTCTTTCACTCTGCAAGTCCTTGTTTCCAGGGACCTGTAAGGACAGTGAGTTAATTGTCCTTGTGCTATATTGTGATTAAAAAAAACATTTATTCTAGGGACAGAAAACTCTAGGTAGGGACAGTGTCAGTTTCTTTCACTCTGCAAGTCCTTGTTTCCAGGGACCTGTAAGGACAGTGAGTTAATTTTCCTTGTGCTATATTGTGATTAAAAAAAACATTTTTTCTAGGGACAGAAAACTGTAGGTAGGGAGAGTGTTTTTTTTCTTTCACTCTGCAAGTCCTTGTTTCCAGGGACCTGTAAGGACAGTGAGTTAATTGTCCTTGTGCTATATTGTGCTTAAAAAAAACATTTATTCTAGGGACAGAAAACTCTAGGTAGGGACAGTGTCAGTTTCTTTCACTCTGCAAGTCCTTGTTTCCAGGGACCTGTAAGGACAGTGAGTTAATTTTCCTTGTGCTATATTGTGATTAAAAAAAACATTTATTCTAGGGACAGAAAACTCTAGGTAGGGACAGTGTCAGTTTCTTTCACTCTGCAAGTCCTTGTTTCCAGGGACCTGTAAGGACAGTGAGTTAATTTTCCTTGTGCTATATTGTGATTAAAAAAAACATTTTTTCTAGGGACAGAAAACTGTAGGTAGGGAGAGTGTTTTTTTTCTTTCACTCTGCAAGTCCTTGTTTCCAGGGACCTGTAAGGACAGTGAGTTAATTGTCCTTGTGCTATATTGTGCTTAAAAAAAACATTTATTCTAGGGACAGAAAACTCTAGGTAGGGACAGTGTCAGTTTCTTTCACTCTGCAAGTCCTTGTTTCCAGGGACCTGTAAGGACAGTGAGTTAATTTTCCTTGTGCTATATTGTGATTAAAAAAAACATTTATTCTAGGGACAGAAAACTCTAGGTAG
Source organism: Rana muscosa (assembly GCA_029206835.1). Classification (NCBI taxonomy): domain Eukaryota; kingdom Metazoa; phylum Chordata; class Amphibia; order Anura; family Ranidae; genus Rana; species Rana muscosa. The sequence continues at coordinate 275,313,593 of CM055123.1, forward strand.
GGACAGTGTCAGTTTCTTTCACTCTGCAAGTCCTTGTTTCCAGGGACCTGTAAGGACAGTGAGTTAATTTTCCTTGTGCTATATTGTGATTAAAAAAAACATTTTTTCTAGGGACAGAAAACTGTAGGTAGGGAGAGTGTTTTTTTTCTTTCACTCTGCAAGTCCTTGTTTCCAGGGACCTGTAAGGACAGTGAGTTAATTTTCCTTGTGCTATATTGTGATTAAAAAAAACATTTATTCTAGGGACAGAAAACTCTAGGTAGGGACAGTGTCAGTTTCTTTCACTCTGCAAGTCCTTGTTTCCAGGGACCTGTAAGGACAGTGAGTTAATTTTCCTTGTGCTATATTGTGATTAAAAAAAACATTTTTTCTAGGGACAGAAAACTGTAGGTAGGGAGAGTGTTTTTTTTCTTTCACTCTGCAAGTCCTTGTTTCCAGGGACCTGTAAGGACAGTGAGTTAATTGTCCTTGTGCTATATTGTGCTTAAAAAAAACATTTATTCTAGGGACAGAAAACTCTAGGTAGGGACAGTGTCAGTTTCTTTCACTCTGCAAGTCCTTGTTTCCAGGGACCTGTAAGGACAGTGAGTTAATTTTCCTTGTGCTATATTGTGATTAAAAAAAACATTTATTCTAGGGACAGAAAACTCTAGGTAGGGACAGTGTCAGTTTCTTTCACTCTGCAAGTCCTTGTTTCCAGGGACCTGTAAGGACAGTGAGTTAATTTTCCTTGTGCTATATTGTGATTAAAAAAAACATTTTTTCTAGGGACAGAAAACTGTAGGTAGGGAGAGTGTTTTTTTTCTTTCACTCTGCAAGTCCTTGTTTCCAGGGACCTGTAAGGACAGTGAGTTAATTTTACTTGTGCTATATTGTGCTTAAAAAAAACATTTTTTCTAGGGACAGAAAACTGTAGGTAGGGAGAGTGTTTTTTTTCTTTCACTCTGCAAGTCCTTGTTTCCAGGGACCTGTAAGGACAGTGAGTTAATTGTCCTTGTGCTATATTGTGCTTAAAAAAAACATTTATTCTAGGGACAGAAAACTCTAGGTAGGGACAGTGTCAGTTTCTTTCACTCTGCAAGTCCTTGTTTCCAGGGACCTGTAAGGACAGTGAGTTAATTTTCCTTGTGCTATATTGTGATTAAAAAAAACATTTTTTCTAGGGACAGAAAACTGTAGGTAGGGAGAGTGTTTTTTTTCTTTCACTCTGCAAGTCCTTGTTTCCAGGGACCTGTAAGGACAGTGAGTTAATTGTCCTTGTGCTATATTGTGCTTAAAAAAAACATTTATTCTAGGGACAGAAAACTCTAGGTAGGGACAGTGTCAGTTTCTTTCACTCTGCAAGTCCTTGTTTCCAGGGACCTGTAAGGACAGTGAGTTAATTTTCCTTGTGCTATATTGTGATTAAAAAAAACATTTATTCTAGGGACAGAAAACTCTAGGTAGGGAGAGTGTTTTTTTTCTTTCACTCTGCAAGTCCTTGTTTCCAGGGACCTGTAAGGACAGTGAGTTAATTGTCCTTGTGCTATATTGTGCTTAAAAAAAACATTTTTTCTAGGGACAGAAAACTGTAGGTAGGGAGAGTGTTTTTTTTTTTTCACTCTGCAAGTCCTTGTTTCCAGGGACCTGTAAGGACAGTGAGTTAATTGTCCTTGTGCTATATTGTGCTTAAAAAAAACATTTATTCTAGGGACAGAAAACTCTAGGTAGGGACAGTGTCAGTTTCTTTCACTCTGCAAGTCCTTGTTTCCAGGGACCTGTAAGGACAGTGAGTTAATTTTCCTTGTGCTATATTGTGATTAAAAAAAACATTTTTTCTAGGGACAGAAAACTGTAGGTAGGGAGAGTGTTTTTTTTCTTTCACTCTGCAAGTCCTTGTTTCCAGGGACCTGTAAGGACAGTGAGTTAATTGTCCTTGTGCTATATTGTGCTTAAAAAAAACATTTATTCTAGGGACAGAAAACTCTAGGTAGGGACAGTGTCAGTTTCTTTCACTCTGCAAGTCCTTGTTTCCAGGGACCTGTAAGGACAGTGAGTTAATTTTCCTTGTGCTATATTGTGATTAAAAAAAACATTTATTCTAGGGACAGAAAACTCTAGGTAGGGAGAGTGTTTTTTTTCTTTCACTCTGCAAGTCCTTGTTTCCAGGGACCTGTAAGGACAGTGAGTTAATTGTCCTTGTGCTATATTGTGCTTAAAAAAAACATTTTTTCTAGGGACAGAAAACTGTAGGTAGGGAGAGTGTTTTTTTTTTTTCACTCTGCAAGTCCTTGTTTCCAGGGACCTGTAAGGACAGTGAGTTAATTGTCCTTGTGCTATATTGTGCTTAAAAAAAACATTTATTCTAGGGACAGAAAACTCTAGGTAGGGACAGTGTCAGTTTCTTTCACTCTGCAAGTCCTTGTTTCCAGGGACCTGTAAGGACAGTGAGTTAATTTTCCTTGTGCTATATTGTGATTAAAAAAAACATTTTTTCTAGGGACAGAAAACTGTAGGTAGGGAGAGTGTTTTTTTTCTTTCACTCTGCAAGTCCTTGTTTCCAGGGACCTGTAAGGACAGTGAGTTAATTGTCCTTGTGCTATATTGTGCTTAAAAAAAACATTTATTCTAGGGACAGAAAACTCTAGGTAGGGACAGTGTCAGTTTCTTTCACTCTGCAAGTCCTTGTTTCCAGGGACCTGTAAGGACAGTGAGTTAATTTTCCTTGTGCTATATTGTGATTAAAAAAAACATTTTTTCTAGGGACAGAAAACTGTAGGTAGGGAGAGTGTTTTTTTTCTTTCACTCTGCAAGTCCTTGTTTCCAGGGACCTGTAAGGACAGTGAGTTAATTTTCCTTGTGCTATATTGTGATTAAAAAAAACATTTTTTCTAGGGACAGAAAACTGTAGGTAGGGAGAGTGTTTTTTTTCTTTCACTCTGCAAGTCCTTGTTTCCAGGGACCTGTAAGGACAGTGAGTTAATTGTCCTTGTGCTATATTGTGCTTAAAAAAAACTTTTTTTCTAGGGACAGAAAACTCTAGGTAGGGACAGTGTCAGTTTCTTTCACTCTGCAAGTCCTTGTTTCCAGGGACCTGGAGAGACATTGAGTGAATTGTCCTTGTGCTATATTGTGATTAAAAAAAACATTTATTCTAGGGACAGAAAACTCTAGGTAGGGACAGTGTCAGTTTCTTTCACTGTGAAAGTCCTTGTTTCAAGGGACAGAGAAGGACACCTGAAGGTAGCCCTTATTGCTTTTTTCCCATCTCCCTGCAGGCCATCTATTAGAATGTCTGGAAGGCAAACAAGGAGAGGCAGACAGTCAGGAGGCAATAAAAGAGGGCAAGCAGGCTCTGTGTCTGGGGGCAACAGTGCTGGTCGTGGACGCGGTGCATTGTCATCAGCACATGGCCATGGGACACGCTTGTCCTTCTTTTCGGCAGCTGGACATGTTGAGCCACATCATGCCGAAGACTTGGTAGAGTGGATGACCAAGCCCTCCTCCTCCTCCTCATCCTCTCTCACCCAGGCTCAGGGTACTGGAAAAGCAGCTGCCAAAGCGTCGTCTTCCCTGGTATCAATGTCAGACAAATCATCAGTCACTCCTTCCCTAGACCCACCATGTCCTCCTCCTGAGGAGTCCCCCGAACTGTTTCAGCACAGTGTTGGGTACATGCTCCAGGAGGATGCCCAGCGTTTCGAAGGGTCTGATGATGAAACCCAGCTAGAGGAAGGCAGTAGCGTGAGAGCAGACAGAGGGGATGCTCAAGAAGGACACCAATCTGGCAGTCATGTTCCAGCAGCTGCAGCATACTGCCAGATTGGCTCCAGTGATGAGGAGGGAGGGGATGATGAGGTCAATGACTCCACGTGGGTGCCTAATAGGAGAGAGGAGGAGGAGGAGGATGAGGAGGAGGCACATCTCCAACGAGGCAGGATGCCCTTTGGTGGCCAGCGTAAGGGCAGTACACCGACGGAATCACACCGCAGAGCTCCGCCTGTGCAGGGCGCTGCCTCTGCCCGTCATTCAAAAAGTTCTTTGGTGTGGGCCTTTTTTGAGGCTAGTGCATCAGATCGCACAGCTGCTGTTTGCAACATATGTCTCAAGCGTATATCGCGTGGCCAAAACATCAGCCGCTTGGGTACCACATGCCTGACCAGACATATGTTGACCTGCCATGCAGCTCGTTGGCAAGCCTACCTCAAAGACCCACACCAAAGAACCAAGCGGACCTCTCCTTGCACCGCATCAGCTGGGATCTCCAACCCCACTATAACTTCAGTCCTCTCTGAAACATGCACTGAGAGGAATGAAGGTGTAGAATTAGGTGTGTCACAGCCAAGTACTTGCGCCCACTCTGCTAGCAGTACACCGACGTCCGATTCTAGCAGGCAAATTTCCCTGCCCCAGCTGCTGGACCGTCGAAAGAAGTTCACTCCCAGCCATCCACATGCCCAGCGGTTGAATGCTAGCTTGGCTAAATTGCTAGCGCTTCAACTGCTGCCTTTTCAGTTGGTAGACTCGGCCCCCTTCCGTGAGTTTGTGCAATGTGCGGTTCCTCAGTGGCAGGTTCCCAAACGCCACTTTTTCTCACGGAAGGCTATTCCGGCTCTCTACCGGCATGTGGAAGGCAATGTCTTGGCCTCGCTGGACAGGGCGGTCAGCGGTAAGGTGCATATTACCGCTGACTCATGGTCCAGCAGGCATGGACAGGGACGTTACCTTTCTTTCACGGCCCATTGGGTCACTCTTTTGGCAGCTGGGAAGGATTCAGGACAAGGTGCAGTAGTGTTGGAGGTTGTCCCACCGCCACGCCTCCAAAATGCTACTACTGGTTGTGACACACCTCTCTCCTCCACCCCCTCCTCTTCTTCTTCCTCCATGGCCTCTTCCTGTGGTTTGTCCTATGAACCAGCGGTGCTCCGTAGCCGTTCACGGGGCTACGCAAGTACGCAGGCAAAAAGATGCCATGCCGTGCTTGCGCTGGTGTGTTTGGGGGACAGAAGCCACACTGGGGCAGAGGTCCTGTCTGCTCTGCAGGGCCAGGCCGAGAGGTGGTTGACGCCACGCCAGCTTAAGCCAGGAATGGTGGTTTGCGACAATGGCACCAACCTCCTCTCCGCCCTCCGACAGGGACAACTGACCCATGTGCCCTGTGTGGCTCACGTCCTTAACCTGGTGGTGCAGCGCTTCTTGGGCAGGTACCCGGGCTTACAGGATGTCCTGAGGCAGGCCAGGAAAGTCTGTGTGCATTTCCGCAGATCTTATAATGCCAGTGCTCGCCTGGCTGAGCTGCAAAAGGAGTTGAACCTGCCCAAGAACCGCCTTATATGTGACATGCCCACCAGGTGGAACTCAACGTTGGCCATGCTGCAGCGGCTGCACACGCAGCAGAGGGCCATCAATGAGTACCTGTGCGACTACGGCACCAGGACAGGGTCAGGGGAGCTTGGTTTTTTTTCTCCACGCCAGTGGGGCATGATCAGGGATGCATGCACTGTCCTGGCACCATTTGAGGAGGCCACGAGGATGGTGAGCAGTGACAGTGCATGCATCAGTGACACTGTACCTCTTGTCCACCTGTTGGAGCACACGCTGCGTGGAATAATGGACAGGGCACTTGAGGCAGAACAGAGGCAGGAAGAGGAGGACTTCCTTGCCTCTCAAGGCCCCCTTTACCCAGACAGTGTTCCTTCTGTCCCACCCATCGCACAGGAAGAGGAGGAGGAGGAGGAGGAGGAGGAGGAGGAGGAGGAGGATTGTGTCAGCATGGAGGTGGAGGCTGGCACTCAGCATCATCAGCAGCAGTCTTTTAGGGATGATTTACAGTCCCAAGAAACCAGTGGACTTGTACGTGGCTGGGAGGAGGTGGCTGCGGATCATGTCGTCCTTAGTGACCCAGAGGACTCCGGAGCGAATGCCTCAGCAAACCTACGCTGCATGGCCTCCCTGATCCTGCAAAGTCTGCGGAAGGATCCTCGTATTCTTTGGATCAAGGAGAGGGACCATTACTGGCTGGCCACTCTCCTTGATCCACGGTACAAGGGTAAGGTTGCGGACCTTATGTTACCGTCGCAGAGGGAGCAGAGGATGAGACAACTCCGGGAGGCCTTGCAGAAAGGTCTGTGCAACGCGTTCCCAGAGACTGGGAGGTTGCAAACTCCTGGTCCTGGACAACGAGTTGCTGAGGCTTCGGCCAGTCAAAGAAGGAGCGGTGGGGAAGGTGGCCGTCTGACCGATGCGTTCAGACAATTCTTTAGTCCGCAGCCCCAAAGTATGATCGGTTCCAGCAACCATCGCCAGCGTCTGATAAACATGGTGCAGGAATATCTAGGGGCAAGGTCAGACTTGGACACCTTCCCCACCGAAAATCCTCTGGCTTACTGGGTCTTGAGGATGGATCACTGGCCAGAGCTTGCACAGTATGCAATTGAGCTACTGGCCTGTCCTGCATCCAGCGTTCTTTCGGAACGCACATTCAGTGCTGCTGGAGGATTTGTCACGGATCACAGGGTGCGCCTGTCCACCGACTCGGTTGATCGACTGACTTTCATCAAGATGAACCAGTCTTGGATCACCACCAGCTACCACACACCTGATGCTGATATAACAGACTAATTGATTTTAAAATGTCACATCCCTTCAAGACTGATGCTGATGCTGAGTGCCTGTGCTGTTATGTTGACTGGCTATCCTCCTCCTCCGAGTCCTCAATGATACGATTGATGATGATAGCTTGGAAGATCATTTTTGTTTATGGGTGCCGCCACCAGTGCCTAACGCCCAATTTTTCAGCCCCTGTTTAACAGGGGCGTGTAATTACAATTTTTGAAGCAATACTTTGCAACAGGGCTCATTGCTGTGCTCCAAGTACAGTATCTGTGAGGAGTTGCAGTGTTGTGCCACCAGTGCCTAAGGCCCAATTTTTCAGCCCCTGTTTAACAGGGGCGTGTCATTACAATTTTTGAAGCAATACTTTGCAACAGGGCTCATTGCTGTGCTCCAAGTACAGTATCTGTGAAGGGTTGCAGTGTTGTGCCACCAGTGCCTAAGGCCCAATTTTTCAGCCCCTGTTCAACAGGGGCATGTAATTACAATTCTTGATCTAATAATTCACAGCAGGGCCCATTGCTGCACCCACCAAGAGTAACTGTCAGGGCTTACAGTGTTGTGGCACCAGCACCACCATCAAAGGCCCAATTTTTACTACCACTGTTCAACAATTATATGTAATTAAAATTCCTGATATAATAGTTGACAGCAGGGCGTTCCAGCACCAACCAAGAGTAACTGTGAGTGCTTACAGTGTTGTGCCAACACCAACAACTAAGGGGCCTATTTCTGCAGAGTATATACGGCAGGTCCCTACTTTCAAACATCCAACTTACAAACGACTCCTACTTGCAAACGCAAGAAGACAACAGGAAGTGAGAGGAAATCTACCACTAGGAAGGAAAATTCTCTCCTGTAAGAATAAATATGGGAGAAAGGTGTCTCCTCTGTACTGATGCTTTATCAGCAATCCTTGTTTCAAGAAAAACACCACATTTCAAAAACAGTTGTCATTAGGACGGAAAGTGAGGTGAAATGTTCTGAACAGGGGCACAGACAGCAAAACAAATGTTACAGGGGTGATAACCCTTACCTATGTTTTCCAAAAAGTTTAAAAATAGATTTTTGGTCTGGAGCTACACTTCAACAATGTACCTGTTCAAAATTACAAACAGATTCTACATAAGAACAAACCTACAGTCCCTGTCTTGTATGCACCGCCTGTATACGGCTGTTCAGAGTATATAGGGCCTTTTTTATTTTATGTGCGGGGTTCCCCTTAATATCCATACAAGACCCAAAGGGGCTGGTAATGGGCTGGGGTAGGGGGGGGGTCATGGGGTAGCTATGCCATTTTTCTTAAAGATTTTCATCCATATTACCGGGACCAGACATTACATTAAAGCCGCAAGCAGTTTTAAATGGCTTTTTTTTCCTTTAGAAGTGTCATTTTGTGCAGGGACAGTTCTAAACACGGGAAACACGTGGCACTTCACAGGCATACTTTAGACACCCCCCAGGTACGATATTTAAAGGAATATTTGACTTTTTTTTTTTCACTTTATGCATCATTAAAATGACTGCTCCCGGAAAACGACCGTTTTTAAAACTTATTTTTGCATTGATACATGTCCCCTGGTGCAGAACCCGGGTTCCCAAACCCTTTTTAGGACAATAACATGCATAATAGTTTTTATAATTAGCACTTTAGAATTCGAACGTTCACATCCATTGTATTTAATAGGGTTCTAATGTTCGTTCGAACTTTCGGTCCGTTCGCGGGTTCTGGTGCGAACCGAACCCGGGGGTGTTCGGCTCATCACTACAGCCGATGTCCTAGGGACTGGAGAAGCCGGCCTCTTAAAAGAGGGACCTCTAACTCTATTTTTGACCGGCAAGAGTGTACTTTTACCGCTGGAAATTCTCTGGATATACTTGTCCAGGTCTTCCCCGAATAAACGCTCCCCATGAAATGGGAAGCTGACCAGCAATTTTTTACAGGGAGCTTCAGCAGACCAGTTTTTGAGCCATAGAAGCCTGCGCATATGTACTATAGACAGCGTAAGGCGGGAGGCCTGATGGATTGAATCCTTTATAGCGTCCACCGCAAAGCATAAGGCTCTAGGTAGATCAGCTAGAGCAAGAGCCTGCTGATCTGGCACGTCCCTTAAGACCTGTTTCAACTGATCCTTCACTGCTTGGCAGACCCCTATAGCTGCCACTGCTGGTTGTGTCACCAATCCTGCTGTAGAAAAAGCAGATTTCAATAAGGACTCCAATTTTTTATCTATTGGGTCCTTGAACATTTGGACATTTTCCACCGGACATGTCAGTGATTTATTCACACAAGAGATGGCTGCGTCCACTGTAGGGACCTTCCATTTTCTGACGAACTTATCCTCCATAGGATAGACCACCGGAAATCTCTTGGGGGGAGTAAATATTTTGTCAGGATGCTCCCAATCCTGGTAAATGAGCCCCTCCAATAAAGGATGGATCGGGAAAGAACAAACAGTCTGGGGAGCTTTTAGCGACCCCAACGAGGAGACAGAAGAGGAGGATGGCTCCGCAAGTGGCATTTTAAATGCTGATCGGACCATATTAGTCAGGGACTGAACCCATAACCTCTCAGCATGTGATGCTGAGAACGGCTCCTCCACTGTTGATTCCTCTACAACCGAATCAACCTCATCCTGATCCCCCTCAGGTAGGTCGACCTCTGTATGGGACTGTTGCTCTGTTAACAGGCACTCTGAGGGAGGAGACGGAGATCGAGCGCTTTTCTCCTGTGACAGGGAAGCAGCAATTAGTGCTGACAATCTCTCTTCCAGCCCTCCCAGAGCTGAGGAAAAAACCTCCTCTGTTACATACACAGGAGCAGGTGAACTGGGGACAGCCACAGTACCAGGTACTCCTGGGGGTGCCCTACGGTCACTAACCTCTGATTCTTCAGGGGAGACTGGTGCAGCCAAAGCATGCCCAAGATCCTCAGAGCCCGATGGAGACCCCCTATTCCTCCTGGAATTTCTAGTCCCGGAGTTTTTAGACGGCATATTCCTAAGCCACAAAGCTGAGGTATTCCAGCCGAAAATACACCAGTTACTGATAATAGTCTAGCATAAATGCTGCTATAATAAACAGTTGGTGTCTACTAATGTGCCTTTCTAGGGGATGCCTGTATCAACCGCTTGCTGTATGCCTTTAAATGTTGTCAGCTCTGTCTCTGTACTTCATAGCCAGCTTACTGCAATAATGTGGCTTTTTAAAACCTGCTGGGACGCCCGCACATGCGCAGAAGCGCTGCGGCGCGCACAGAGCGTCATCCCCCAGGCCCCGCCCCTTTTTCCGGCCACCTCTATATATAGAGGCGCGTGCACGCGCACGCGCGCGGCCACGTGCGCCTCGGCGCTAATTTTAAACATGGAAACCAGGGACAGGAGCCAGGGCCCCCTTTGCCGCAGGCCGGGGGATAGACGAACACTGCAACATGGCAGAGGAAACAGTTTCCTGTAGGAGAACTCACCAGCTGCCTGGACTTTGCTCTCTGAGAAGAAACTAGTCCATATGACAAGAAAAACATTCCACAGCGGCCTCTAGTGGACAAACACAGGTACCGCAGTTTAATATACTAAACATATATAAAAAAACATTCTTTTTTTTTTTTTTTTTTCTTGACCACCATTAAAAATTATTACATTTTTTTAGTAGTTACAGGCATGCACAGATATTAGCGGGAATACCGTTAGGTAACAGACAGAAAGACAAATTAGGCTTGGGGGTCCCCCAATAGAACCAAGTTCCTGGGGGCCCCCACTTACCTGTTCCCCGCCGCAGGACTTTGTTTGGTCCACAAAAGCCCAAACTTCACCTATCACGGCAGGCATTGTAATCAAACCTTCAGGGACCGGGTTCCCAAGGATTCCACTCCCCTGGACCTGTATAGCACCCTGCACAGAAAACATCTTGGTCGTGGGTATGACCAGAGCTCTGGATCCCAGGGTCCAGCTCTCCTAAGAGAAGCATTACAGGCAGAACCTTGCTCTTCTCTGCAAGGCCCGGGTACCGACCGTTTAGCTATGAAGCTTTTTTGGTCGGATCCGGAATAGCTTACTGAGGCCCAAAAGAACCTGTACGCAAGCTCAGTGAAAAACACATGTTTCTTCTTGGCCAACACCTTAGACACTGGCAAAAAACTGAGGTGCTCCCGGATGGGAGGGGCTTATATAGGGGAGGGTACTTCCGGTTTTGGAAGTTGCCAGTGCCAGCACCTGACGGTAACTATATAACCCATTAGTAATGACTATGTCGCTCTGTGTCCCGTGATGTACGAAAAAGAAAATGTTTTTTTTAAGCACAATTTAGCACAAGGAGAATTCACTCACTGTCCTTCCAGGTCCCTGGAAACAAGGACTTTGACAGTGAAAGAAACTGACACACTCTCCCTACCTACAGTTTTCTGTCCCTAGAAAAAATGTTTTTTTTAAGCACAATTTAGCACAAGGAGAATTCACTCACTGTCCTTCCAGGTCCCTGGAAACAAGGACTTTGACAGTGAAAGAAACTGACACACTCTCCCTACCTACAGTTTTCTGTCCCTAGAAAAAATGTTTTTTTTTAAGCACAATTTAGCACAAGGAGAATTCACTCACTGTCCTTCCAGGTCCCTGGAAACAAGGACTTTGACAGTGAAAGAAACTGACACACTCTCCCTACCTACAGTTTTCTGTCCCTAGAAAAAATGTTTTTTTTAAGCACAATTTAGCACAAGGAGAATTCACTCACTGTCCTTCCAGGTCCCTGGAAACAAGGACTTTGACAGTGAAAGAAACTGACACACTCTCCCTACCTACAGTTTTCTGTCCCTAGAAAAAATGTTTTTTTTAAGCACAATTTAGCACAAGGAGAATTCACTCACTGTCCTTCCAGGTCCCTGGAAACAAGGACTTTGACAGTGAAAGAAACTGACACACTCTCCCTACCTACAGTTTTCTGTCCCTAGAAAAAATGTTTTTTTTAAGCACAATTTAGCACAAGGAGAATTCACTCACTGTCCTTCCAGGTCCCTGGAAACAAGGACTTTGACAGTGAAAGAAACTGACACACTCTCCCTACCTACAGTTTTCTGTCCCTAGAAAAAATGTTTTTTTTAAGCACAATTTAGCACAAGGAGAATTCACTCACTGTCCTTCCAGGTCCCTGGAAACAAGGACTTTGACAGTGAAAGAAACTGACACACTCTCCCTACCTACAGTTTTCTGTCCCTAGAAAAAATGTTTTTTTTAAGCACAATTTAGCACAAGGAGAATTCACTCACTGTCCTTCCAGGTCCCTGGAAACAAGGACTTTGACAGTGAAAGAAACTGACACACTCTCCCTACCTACAGTTTTCTGTCCCTAGAAAATATGTTTTTTTTAAGCACAATTTAGCACAAGGAGAATTCACTCACTGTCCTTCCAGGTCCCTGGAAACAAGGACTTTGACAGTGAAAGAAACTGACACACTCTCCCTACCTACAGTTTTCTGTCCCTAGAAAAAATGTTTTTTTTAAGCACAATTTAGCACAAGGAGAATTCACTCACTGTCCTTCCAGGTCCCTGGAAACAAGGACTTTGACAGTGAAAGAAACTGACACACTCTCCCTACCTACAGTTTTCTGTCCCTAGAAAAAATGTTTTTTTTAAGCACAATTTAGCACAAGGAGAATTCACTCACTGTCCTTCCAGGTCCCTGGAAACAAGGACTTTGACAGTGAAAGAAACTGACACACTCTCCCTACCTACAGTTTTCTGTCCCTAGAAAAAATGTTTTTTTTAAGCACAATTTAGCACAAGGAGAATTCACTCACTGTCCTTCCAGGTCCCTGGAAACAAGGACTTTGACAGTGAAAGAAACTGACACACTCTCCCTACCTACAGTTTTCTGTCCCTAGAAAAAATGTTTTTTTAAGCACAATTTAGCACAAGGAGAATTCACTCACTGTCCTTCCAGGTCCCTGGAAACAAGGACTTTGACAGTGAAAGAAACTGACACACTCTCCCTACCTACAGTTTTCTGTCCCTAGAAAAAATGTTTTTTTTAAGCACAATTTAGCACAAGGAGAATTCACTCACTGTCCTTCCAGGTCCCTGGAAACAAGGACTTTGACAGTGAAAGAAACTGACACACTCTCCCTACCTACAGTTTTCTGTCCCTAGAAAAAATGTTTTTTTTAAGCACAATTTAGCACAAGGAGAATTCACTCACTGTCCTTCCAGGTCCCTGGAAACAAGGACTTTGACAGTGAAAGAAACTGACACACTCTCCCTACCTACAGTTTTCTGTCCCTAGAAAAAATGTTTTTTTTAAGCACAATTTAGCACAAGGAGAATTCACTCACTGTCCTTCCAGGTCCCTGGAAACAAGGACTTTGACAGTGAAAGAAACTGACACACTCTCCCTACCTACAGTTTTCTGTCCCTAGAAAAAATGTTTTTTTTAAGCACAATTTAGCACAAGGAGAATTCACTCACTGTCCTTCCAGGTCCCTGGAAACAAGGACTTTGACAGTGAAAGAAACTGACATACTCTCCCTACCTACAGTTTTCTGTCCCTAGAAAAAATGTTTTTTTTAAGCACAATTTAGCACAAGGAGAATTCACTCACTGTCCTTCCAGGTCCCTGGAAACAAGGACTTTGACAGTGAAAGAAACTGACACACTCTCCCTACCTACAGTTTTCTGTCCCTAGAAAAAATGTTTTTTTTAAGCACAATTTAGCACAAGGAGAATTCACTCACTGTCCTTCCAGGTCCCTGGAAACAAGGACTTTGACAGTGAAAGAAACTGACACACTCTCCCTACCTACAGTTTTCTGTCCCTAGAAAAAATGTTTTTTTTAAGCACAATTTAGCACAAGGAGAATTCATTCACTGTCCTTCCAGGTCCCTGGAAACAAGGACTTTGACAGTGAAAGAAACTGACACACTCTCCCTACCTACAGTTTTCTGTCCCTAGAAAAAATGTTTTTTTTAAGCACAATTTAGCACAAGGAGAATTCACTCACTGTCCTTCCAGGTCCCTGGAAACAAGGACTTTGACAGTGAAAGAAACTGACACACTCTCCCTACCTACAGTTTTCTGTCCCTAGAAAAAATGTTTTTTTTAAGCACAATTTAGCACAAGGAGAATTCACTCACTGTCCTTCCAGGTCCCTGGAAACAAGGACTTTGACAGTGAAAGAAACTGACACACTCTCCCTACCTACAGTTTTCTGTCCCTAGAAAAAATGTTTTTTTTAAGCACAATTTAGCACAAGGAGAATTCACTCACTGTCCTTCCAGGTCCCTGGAAACAAGGACTTTGACAGTGAAAGAAACTGACACACTCTCCCTACCTACAGTTTTCTGTCCCTAGAAAAAATGTTTTTTTTAAGCACAATTTAGCACAAGGAGAATTCACTCACTGTCCTTCCAGGTCCCTGGAAACAAGGACTTTGACAGTGAAAGAAACTGACACACTCTCCCTACCTACAGTTTTCTGTCCCTAGAAAAAATGTTTTTTTTAAGCACAATTTAGCACAAGGAGAATTCACTCACTGTCCTTCCAGGTCCCTGGAAACAAGGACTTTGACAGTGAAAGAAACTGACACACTCTCCCTACCTACAGTTTTCTGTCCCTAGAAAAAATGTTTTTTTTAAGCACAATTTAGCACAAGGAGAATTCACTCACTGTCCTTCCAGGTCCCTGGAAACAAGGACTTTGACAGTGAAAGAAACTGACACACTCTCCCTACCTACAGTTTTCTGTCCCTAGAAAAAATGTTTTTTTTAAGCACAATATAGCACAAGCACAAAACACACTGACACTCTCCCTACCTATCCTTCTCTTTCCCTAAACTAAAGGAATCCAGGTTAAGCAAGAAAGAAATAAAAGTCACTGTCCCTGCCTATGCTGCTCTATCCCTGCTCCGGAACACACTACACTAGGCCGCCGTGCTGGCGGCCTTTTATAGTGTGGGGCATGTACTAAACACCCTCAGCAATAATTGGCCACAGGCATCCTGCCTGTGGCCAATCATTGCTCTCCTCGCTGCCGGCGCTGTGATTGGCCAAGCATGCGGGGTCACAGTGCATGCTTGGCCAATCACAGCGCCTGGATGACACTGCGATGGCGTAGTGCATTGTGGGCCGTTCGCGTCACTCGAATTTGGCGCGAACGGCCCAAATCGTTCGATCTTCGTCGAACGATCGAACAGCCGATGTTCGAGTCGAACGTATGTTCGACTCGAACACGAAGCTCATCCCTATTAGCAGCAATGCTCACCCATGCACATAACTGGCTGGTTTCGGACGACACCAATGCGTCAGTTGTCCTGGAGGCGGCACACCTAGGATCTTTCGAGGCCCTTCGTAATGCACTCTATAGGGGGTCAGGGGGCTCTGCGGTACCCTCGACCCTAGCTATGAAAGTGATCATTAAGGCATGGTACACGGTAGTGATTAAACCTAATTTGGCGAAGGCCAGGTGGTCCCCTGACACACCACTTTGGTGCAATCCGAGGCTCAGTGAGTTCCACTCTTTGCAGGATCCGGGTCTGTGGGCCGGCAAGGGCATCAAGTATTTGAGGGATATCTGCGATGAGCTGGGGCTATTTACATTCGATAGGTTAAAGAATAAATTCCAGCTTCTGAACTCTTTCTTTTTCAGGTTCCTGCAGCTCCGCCACGCCTTCAATTCGCAGTTCAAGTCGGTTCAGCTCCGGCTGGAGCTTGATACCTTGGAGATTCTCCTGGACGATGCCGAGCTCTCAAAGCCCCTGTCCCGAATCTATCGAGCACTCCTGCCGTCCATCCAGGAGGGTCTGGATGGTCTGCGTGGTTTGTGGCGGGCGGAGGTGCAGGAGCTGGACAGCGAAGACTGGGAGGATATGTGGGACTACCCATTTCAGCCGCTGGTGGCTACCCGGGACAAACTGATCCAATTCAAGATCCTCCACAGGATCTATTACACACCCCAACGCCTCCACCGCATATACCCGGCCCTGACAGCTAACTGCTGGAGATTCTCTGATACTCCTGCAGATTTCACACACATATTCTGGGATTGCCTACAGATTCGGGACTATTGGCGGGAGGTAACACAATTCATCCATAGCCTAACTACCATTTCTATTCCCCTGACAATTAGTGTATGCCTCCTTGGCCTGGTGGAGCAACTGGCACTTGCCAAAGCCCCACGTACCCTAATAGGTATCCTCCTGTTTTACGCAAGGAAAGCCATAGTACTAAAGTGGAAGTCAACCACCCCCCCCACCCTGACCTCATGGAAGCATCTAGTCAATACAGTGGTCCCCCTCTATAAAGCGACGTATCTGTCTCGTGGATGCCCCAAAAAATATGAAAAGGTCTGGCATCTGTGGACTGATTCGGAGTCCACAACAGATGACCGACCCCAAGAGGAGTAACTCATCGGATCTCCTCTGTACTCATCAGTCCTGATAGGAGCTAAGGTCCGTACTCTGAATAAATGAATGGAGGTGTAAGCATAGCTCAAATTAATAGCACCTACCCCTGCATGCTCCTGATAAGCCCAACCCAGACATCTAGGAACGAGTAGTGGTCCCGCAAGGAATAACAACTCCTGTTGTAATCCTACCATGTGTATCCCGAGAGGTGTCCCTGTTATGTTAGTTAGATATATTTAGCGTTAAGATGTGATGATAAGTTGTCCTCTGTTTTTTGTTTTCTTTTTCTTTATGTCCCCTTGTGGTTTTGGGGGTGTCCCCCCCCCCCTTTCTTTTCCCCTTTTTTTTTTTTTTTGTGTTCTTTCTTCTTTCTTTGATGTGCACGTGGTAATGTGCAAGGTTTGGCCGGGGTATGCCCCAACGGCCCTGTTCTGTATCTCAATAACGCAGAAAACTTTAATAAAGCGAATAAAAAAAAAAACAGCATTTTGGAACAAGAATCCCTGGGATGTGCAATGACAACCAGAACAGACAATAAGAGCTTTGGTGGGTTGGATGCATTATATGGTTTAGTTGGTGTACTCAAATACTTCAAAGGTTGCAATGATTGTACATATTGTTAAACAGCATGTGGGTTATGTAGGCACAAAACAAATAAATACAGGTACTGGTAACACTGGAATTTGCCATAAGGGCTGGTAGATATAGAGTGTGTGTGTTTTATCTCACTGCTGCCTTGAAGCTTTAGAAAGACCACAGTGTGTTTCACTGGGATACATATTTTACATTATTATTATAATTTTCACCTGAAATATTTTTTTCACATTTTACAACCTCGCTGTGCCATATATTCATGACTGTTTTCATGCTCAGATTTGTAGCTTCTACCTATAGTGGTTTTCTGGGTCATTTTGTATATCAGATATTGCTGTCAGCTGAACAACCCCTGACAAAACACACATTACACTACACAGTAAGTAATAAAGAGAATGCATTTTTTTTTAAAGGGAAGTGATAATGCCTTTAGGCAAACTTTAATTTTAAGTATATACAATTTTTAAACCAGTGTTTTGTATCTTTTTAAATATTTAAAGTGACCCTATTGTTTTTATAGGAAAACTAAAATAGTGCCACCCTGTAAATAAAAGGTTAATATGTACCGGTTCAATTGGTGGTGTGTCAAATCTTTGTTCTCTCTGTTGTAAAGGGTGTCCTCCACAAGGCACTGCGGTTCCTCCAGCTGGTCGCCATGTCACTACTGCACCTGGTGGTGATGTAGAGGCCATCTGGAGAAAGAACAGAATATGTTTGCTTTCATACTCTCTCTCTCTCTATCTGATTAAAACTCTCTCTGAACAGAGCAGGCAGGACAGAGGAGGAACTTTTTTATCTAAGTATTAGACATACTTTATTTGTAATCAGAGTCTTCACTTGGAAATGCGATAACCCTAACTACCAAGTCCCGAGGTGTGCCTTGGCCTAGCTGGTCAATATGCCTAAAAGAGGGCATACCCTGAATGTTTGAATATGAAAAAAGTGTATGAAGCGTATAAGTATATATGAAGGTTTGGGGGAACGGGTGGGTGGGAACCACGAATACGAGCCGACATGAAAACGACGGAGGAGGAGAGATATTTATACCCCCAGACTCCTCCTACAAAAGCAGGCTAGCCTGCGGCCAGCCTTCTAACTTGTAGTCAGAGTTTTCACTTGGAAATGCGATAACCCTAACTACCATATCCAAACCATTCACACAGGTATTTGAAAATGCCATTCACCTTCTTTCCTTTTTCTTTATCCTTCTTTCAGACACGCACACTCACTTTGATTCACACATACGATTTAACACATAGACTCCAATAGACATATACACACACACACACAAACACACATCTACATTTCAACACACACTTATACACACACACATATTCATACGTTCATAGGTACGGACATCCATTCCCCACTCATTACCTTTTTAATTTTAGTTTTATTTATTTTTTCTTTCTCACCATGCTTGTTCCTCACCATACATATTCCTATCTTTTATGCTCTATCACTCATTAACAGGATACTTCCAGCACTCACACCTATTTCTAGGTGTGCCTATAAGTGTACTTAATTACACTCGTCCACACACCACTTCACACAGTCATTCATTCATACATTCACTTACTTCCACCCCTTCATCCTTTCACATCCTCTTCCCTCTTCTCTTCATCTCCTTTTTGCATCCCCTCTTTTAATTCTCTTTTTTCGCTATTATGTCACACCGATTCCGTTCAATGTGAACCCTGCATCTAGCATGCATAATACATACACATTCAGTGAGCAGCGACCAGCGCCTGCATGTCTTCCCTGGATATCATCTGGCGATTCCCCGCCTCAGTCCCGGCTGAGACTACTCTCACCAGACCCTTGTTCTATCCCATCCCTGGAGCTGATCTTCATCCATGGGCTACTATGTAAGTAATAAAGTAACCATCCTTATTTTCCATCCTCAGGGTTAAATACCTAGATAACCATTAAAAATTACTTCATATCTCATTATTCCATAGTAATACACATGCATCCAACTCCTGACGATTGGCAAAAGGCCATGAAATGCATAGAGTGTCCATCCAGTGATGCCAAGCCACGCAGGACTGATAGGAAATAGCTTTAAAGCATTGGTAATATCAGCTTTGGATAGCCAAATACCCCCGCCTAACTGTAAAAAGTGCTGGATCATCAGATCCACGGATAAGTACTTCAATGAAAAACTTCCGTGGGAATGAGGGCAGACAAATCGTAATCATATGATATGGAAAAATCTTGCCACTGACCATCCTAGTGGGCCGCCCCTCCACATTCAGAACGATGGTGAAAGAAACAGACCAAACGCAAACCCCTTGGAAAATCATTCCACCAGTAACTCATCGACAATGGAAGCATGACTGTCTGTTGAAGTCAAGTTACTATATTTGAAAGACTCCAAACGGATAGTGCTGAGGCCCGTGTGAAGGCCTACTGACAATACCTCCAGCAGGAACTGTCTGAAGATCAGGGATAAGTGGTCCTCCAAACAAGCCCCTAACAAGGAAACATACCTGGCTAAGTCATGACGTACCAGAAGGCTTGACAAGACAGCTGGACTTAAGGGATACTGACATAACTGCCGGAGTGCTGGGAAGAGCAGGAGCTGGGGGTGCAGCTGATACCTCAGCACTAGCCGAGAGGGCTACGATCACCTCCATTCTGTCTAGCAAACGTAACATGGACGCGCAGAACACATCTAGCACTGCGTGAATCTAAATAAAAGAAGTAAGCCCAGAAACATGCACTATGCTGGACGAAGGGAGTGGCTGAGACGGGTTTGAGAAAAAACAAACTGAAGAGTACTGCCTCCCGGCCGTGCTCAGGAAAGGAAACCCCTGTGACGAAGCTCCGCTGTGAGCTTAGGTATCGTCTAACTCTTTAATGACGAGGTGCTATCATGCTCTGAACCCCCACGTGGCCAGAGGGATGAACGCAAATTAGTCGCCTTCGAAACGTGCGACAAGCCCAATCTAAGGAAACACAAAATTAGAGAGTGACAACAGATAATCAGAACATAAAACAACAACCCCCTTCCGAGCCTACCTAAGTATGTGTACGTGGTGCAGTAATGACAAAGACCAACAGCACGTGAATGCAAACCTAAATGACAACCACCACCCTAGTGTATGCGGTGAGTAAGCCCAAGTAACCTGCAGCGCAAAGACAGGTAATTAAAAATTAACACTTAGGGCTGATGTACCCACAGACCGTGGTGGGTAGTCGTACAGGTGTAATGAAATGAACGTGCATCGTATGACGTAAGGTATACGGGTGAAAAGATTGGTGTCCAACAATCAATAAAAAACTAAACTTCAGCCTGTATGGATCTGTAGACATGACAGATCCTGAAATATGAACCCTAGCTAACTATACCCGGGTATACAATGGAATAAATGAACAAAGTATGCTGAGACATAGAAATGCATGTTAGGGTGAAAACGACTGCTGGTGTATATGTCGTACTTGCAAGATACCCAAAGACGAAACACAGATAAAATGCGCCCTGATGAGAACCAATGCAAAATAGGTCTACCCGTATGCCAGCCCTATATCCGTGGGACGTGGAAGCCGAGCCCCCAGCCCTGACCAATAGCTGCAATACCCACAGACCGTGGTGGGTAGATAAGAACCTAAGGATGGAACGAATACTGTGAACGTGCAGTATGCCCGTATGACAGAACTTAGAAATGATCATAGCCAATGCATGTGGTGAAGAATGCCAACCCCCCCCCCCCTCCCCATTGAGCTAGGGTAACCGGACCTTAGCAAAACGCCCCTATTTCCTCGTGACTATGACCGGCTGGACGAGCAGCACCACAGAGGTACGGAGCAGCCATGCCCTGAGGAACTACAGGTCCTGGTGCAACACTTTGCAGCTAAGAGGCTATAAGTAACCGTGTCCCTCCCTTGGAACTATCAGTCCCAGCACAACCTCTCCTGGGCGAAAGGGAACTGCAGCCTGCAACCTCCCCCCCCCCCCAAACAGTTGAGGCCCCTAACCAAGCAGAGGTCCTGACAAGCCTCAGGACTACCGATGACAGAAAAACCACAACCGCATGACATGACAGAAAAGTCACGGCCGCAAGACATGACAGAAAAGCCACGACCGCAAGACATGACAGAAAAGCCACGACCGCTTGACATGACAGAAAAGCCACAACCGGATGACATGACAGAAAAGCCACAACCGCATGACATGACAGAAATGCCACGACCGCATGACAGAAATGCCACGACCACATGACAGAAATGCCATGACCGCATGACATGACAGAAATGCCACGACCGCATGACATGACAGAAATGCCACGACCGCATGACATGACAGAAATGCCACGACGCATGACATGATCGAACTATGACGTAAAGCAGGAATTCACCTGTGAATAACATGTATACACAACAGTATCCAAATAGCAAGGGGAATAACAACATGGTAGAGTTTAAGAGAAATCACTTATGTTGCGTAGGAAACAATTATAAATAACTTGACCAGTGACTCCC
The DNA here is from genome assembly GCA_029206835.1 of Rana muscosa. Classification (NCBI taxonomy): domain Eukaryota; kingdom Metazoa; phylum Chordata; class Amphibia; order Anura; family Ranidae; genus Rana; species Rana muscosa. The sequence goes on from CM055123.1 coordinate 275,334,648, forward strand.
CCACACACACACACACACACACTATGAATGGTGTGGACAACAGGTGATAGCCCAGCATGGTACCAGCTGAGGGGACCCTGTAATGCTGCAACAATGGAAGACTTATGAATGATGAGGAGTTGTGCAGCCATGCTGTGGAACTACAAGTCCCAGCCCAGCTTTTCTTTTTTCTTTTTTTTACGTTCAGCCCCTGGCAGAAATGAGCACAAATGTGCTGATACGCAGTGACACCAACACCCCAACTTGCTGCCTCCACCCCTGAAGCTGCTGTGACCCCTGACATGTGCTTATTACAATGCAGGGTACACAGCATCTGATCTGGGAGCCGAAAAACCACCAGCTGAATATGGCTACCCCCCTGCCTGGGGGCCTGCAACATCCTCCAGATCTCCTGACTGGAATCATCCCATGAACAACGACTGCCAGCATGCGTCTCCCTTCCCCCAGATATCCAGCGACAGACCAGCTGGCTTCTTCGTCCTCCTTTTCAAGGCTTACCCAGGCATGGAGGCATGCTGTGAGCAGGCCGGCCGGCCGGACACCCACCCACCTCCTCCCCCCCCCGGTCCGTGCAAGACAAGTGGCATCCGATGCGGGCCCCGTCATTGATGCTCTCCGCCCGCCCTACCAGAACCATTGGCACCGGGAGATGTAACCGGCATGTCTCCTGCCGCGGACCGCGCTGCCACTCTGCTAGAACGAAAACCGGAAGTGAGGCAAATGCCCTGTGAACCCGGAAATTACATCAGCTGTAACCACGAAGACGAGCCGACACGGAAACGACGGAGGAGGAGAGATATTTATACCCCCCAGACTCCTCCTTCAAATGAAGGCTAGCCTGCGGCCAGCCTTCTAACATCTGCCGAAAAATTTGTTCATATTCGTTTTCATAAATTTTCATAAACAGTAGATATTAGAATTTATAACAGAGGTTCCCTGAGACCTAAATTTATTTCAAGGGTTCCCCTATGACAGAAAAAGTTGAGAAAGACTGGTATACAGTATAGGAAAGTTTAAAGTATAACTGAATGAAAGAAATATTTCTTCAATGTAATCCTGTTTATCAGTTGCTTATTGTTTTTAGATTTCATTTGTGCTTAAAGTTCAGGTACCAAAACATAAACATAAGGTGTCTGACTGATGATGTCATAAAATAAACTACCATATCAAATATGTCATATATTGTAAAGCACTGGTGCCTATTATGAATGCACAAAAGTACCTGCCTTGTGCAAAATTAAATTATTTGCAAAATGTACCCTATATATAAAGGTAGATATGGTTGCCCCATAGATATATCATTGAAAAAAAAAAACATAAACAAACAAAAGGGCGACTTACACCACATTCTATGGAAATGTAAGGCCATAAGAAACCTATGGGAATCAGTGTTCGCCCTAATCTCACACATTACTGGAACGAACACTGAACTATGCCAACTAGTAGCCCTCTTTGGAATGCGACTAGACCGTTTCCCAAGCAATTCCTGACAATAGTCTCACATATACTAATAGCAGCCCGAATGTCAATAACAAATAAATGGAAACATTGACGTCGTCTGCCCCTGGGCGACATCAATCTCTGAAAAAACTAGTAGGGCGGACGACGTGCTGACGTCATCACGACTTACGAAATCCCGGAAGTACGGGCGTTCGTTGTTTGTACCGGCCGGTATTTTTTATGGATTTTGCCTGTATGGGGGATGTCCTCTTTTAAACCCAAATAAAATCGTTGGATTTCACACGATGTGTATTCTTTTTGAGTGGGATACCCCTAAACAACCGGAGGAGAGAGGATAGGAATGAGTGTCTACAGGACCATCGTTTTTGCTGACAAGACTTCGGTCTAAAAGCCCTGGCAGGGTAATCAGCCACAGGCGTTACTGACCTTTCCATAGGTCTAGTGTATCTGGTAAGCAGACACTCTTTCTATCTTTGGTGGTGGTCACAATTGGTGCCAACAGCACAAGAAACTTGGAATGTTTGGAGTATGCCTATGAACTTGGATTGAAAATGTAGGAGTTTGACGCCTTTTATTTTTTCCCATTACCTTGGCCCTGCACGTTTTTCTTTCCTATCACTAAGGACTGTGCAATATTGGATGATTATGTTATCTGTTTTTTAGAATCAACCCTTTTCTTTTAGGAAAGAGGATTTAGAATACTATATCAATATAGTTTACTTTTTCGAATTCGGTCAATTTTTTTCGAATGCGGTAGAATTTTTTCGAATGTGATCGTTTTTTCTAATTCGGTAGATTTTTTTCAAATGCGCTAGATTTTTTCGATTTTGATCAAATTTTTCAAATTTGATCTACCGTACTTTTTTTGAATTCGGTCAAAAAAAATCTAATTCCAATACGAAACTAATCTATTATAATCTTTTCTATTTAAATTCGATTTCATTCTATAAGAAATTCGAATTTCGTATAGAATGAATTCAAATTCGTATAGAAAAGATTACAATGGAATAGAAAAGTATAGAAAAGAAAAACAATAGAACAGAAAAGAATAAAAGATAATATATATTATATTTTATTCTATTCTGTTCTATTGTTTTTCTATTCTTTCCTATTTTAGTTTCCATTGGTTTGAATTATTTTCCAATCTATTCTCAAATTCGAATTTATACTGTTCGAATTTCGGAAGATGGTCATGTTCTATTTTATTACCTTCTATTAAATTATATTCTATTCTTTTCTATTCTTTTTTTTTATTCTATTGCTTTATTGTTTTATATTCTATTTTATTGTATTTTTTAGAAAATCGATTTCTATTTTTTCTAATTCGATTCGAATTTGTTTTCGAATTCGATTCAAATTCGTTTTCGAATTAGATTCAAATTCATTTTTGAATTAGATTCAAATCGAATTTCGTTTTTTCGAATTGAATCGTTTTTCGGATTTGTTTAAATTCGTTACTTTTGTAATTTGTAATTACGAATTTCCGAATAATGAAAAATTTGTCAGAATTTCGATTCGTAACGAAACAAAATGCACATGTCTAATACATATGTTGAGATACTTATGAATACTAATATTGTATGTTAAATAATATGCGTGTTTTTTAGTCTAACACATTAAATATAAACTGTACTGTTGATACCTCTATTACCAAGGTCAGTCATAAAGTATAACGACTCGTAATACAGTATATACCATATTACTTAGCTGAGTGTAACTGCAAGACAAAGATATATCTTATCTCGTGTACTTCTTCCAGGATGATTGTAATAGTTATGTTTTAATTTGTTCATTACCTACCTGCTGATTGTAATTGCAAGGAGCCACCTTGTCATGTTATCTTGTGTTTATGCAAATATTTTTGTTCTGTGAAAAATACTCAATAAAAACGTATTTAATGGAAATGCAAAAAAAAAAAAAAAAACATAAACAGCTTTTAAAGTTGTAACACACATAAATAAGAAAGGCTAACTTCAGATCAGTTCATTTAGATAAAGGCCGAACTTCAAGTACTATAAATTCTCCCAAATTATTTGCCAGAAATGTTGGCTTCAGATTTCTATGACTCTGGTACAAACTATGGGCACCCTGATGCTTTTAGTTGCCATACAAACTATCTGTAAAAATGGCGCGCTTTCCCTTTAACACAGAAATTACATACATTTTTAATACACTCCGGACAACATAGGAATTCATTAAATATGGTTTCATAATAATTGGTGACAAACTCATAGATTCTAGATTGGACATTCTAATAAAGGTTATGAGTGTGCATATGCCTCATCAATCTTAAAAATAATGTAGGGAGACAGGCAATTAATGCTGCATTGTTTACTTGGCAAAGGCCGTGTCTAATTAGTCGAAAGAATGTAATAATATCCAATGATATAAAACTTATGCTGAAGGTTTTATTTCCTGCCTTTCTCTCTTGTTAACTTGGTGTAGTCTTGCAGAGGGTGACATGGGCCTGACAAAGAGGAACACTAGATCGGAATCTTGCTGAAGAGACCTTGTGTAGGGACACAAGGGTCACTACTGGGTGAGGTCATTAAGGTTGTGGAATGATGATGTGCAGAGTGTAATGACCCATAATAACCACTTAAATATCAGTTTTCTGAAGTCAGATCACTGAAAGCTGATTTGAATGATTGTTGAATCCAATCTATTCTATTACCTATGTAGCGGCCCCATCCCTCTCTCCCTTTCTCATGCTCGGCTTGTCTTTCTTCGTCTAGGGGTCTCAGTGCTGGGGGGAGGGATGAGATACACCACGGCCCATGTCCTCCATAGCTGAGAGGTGAAGGCCAGAAAGATTGGGCCTTGTGTAGGTGTCCTAGAGTCAAGTCCAGTGCTTCGTCCCTGACTCCTTTGCTCCTAGTAACCAGAGTTCCACACAGTGAATAGGTCCAACTCAGTTTTATTCTTCTTGGCGTACAAACATACAGTTTCTTCTACTGAGTAGTGATGGGGAATAGATCGAGGCACAATCCCTTCCCTTCTCCTGCTAACCACTGTGGTATCACCAGTGGCGGGTAGTCACTGCCACTGACTATGTTGAGTAGGATGTGAATTACCTTCGCTAGCTCGGCCCCTGTCAGGGGAAGGAAATCCGTCCAAGGGAGAAACCGGAGGCCTCTCTGTCACCAGCAATGCTGCACCGGACTCTTCAGAGAAGTTCCGCACACCAGCTCTCACGAACTCAGACACGGGCACCCAAGGAGTTAGGGCCCCCTCGGATTCCTCCACCCTCGTGGAACTCAGTCGAAGGTATTGAGCCCCAGGCCTCCACCATAGTACCTCACCCCAGGCTAAAGGTGCCTGAGATGGACTCCATCTCTCACTCCGGCTAGGTCAAGGGGACCTAGGCCTGGAACACTTGAACGCCAGCACCCAAGCTGAAGGTGCCTGGGTGCGGCCGAGTCCTCCCACTCCCACTCCGGACTCTGAACTCTGAACCCTTGGTAAGGGCGTCCACCCCTTTTATCCCCTCTCCCTTTGCGCCACAGCGGGTTCCCCACCCCGCTGTACCAACTCCAGGGGAGGACAAAAAGGTACAGTCTTGCGGTGTGAGTTCAGCTCCGGCCCAGGCAACAGCGCCACCTGTGGACCACAAGGAACCTCACACCACCAGAGTCCTCCAAGAACCAGAAAAAGGTCCCAGATCCCCTAGCAATCAGTGCATCTGGGTTACACTACCACCCAGATGCTTCCCCTAAATTCAAATACCCGCTACACCTAATTATTATCAGGCAAGCTTAGCAAGATTTAATAAAGTTGGCCATGCACTGATCGAAACTCAGCCACTTTAGCAGGGATTAGCCGAAGCTTACATTGCATTTCCCTTAGCAGAACATGTTGTCCACTGTCCACTGTCTACATGTTACATTAACCACTTGCTTACTGGGGACATATACCCCCTTCCTACCCAGGCGAAATTTCAGCTTTCAGCACTGTCACGGTTTGAATGACAATTGCGCGGTCGTGCGACGTGGCTCCCAAACAAAATTGACGTCCTTTTTTTCCCACAAATAGAGCTTTCTTTTAATGGTATTTGATCATCTCTGCGGTTTTTATTTTTTGCACTTCGTTTAGCGTGCACTCCTCCTCTTTACATGTTGATCCTTTGATTGATCTGTCAAAGGGACATAATGTATAGACATGTGCATGACGAAAAAAGTTTGTTTTGTGTTGTTTAGATTTGTTAATCTATTTATTTATTGAGTAGAATTAGACAAAATTGGTCCATACAACTACAAACTTATATTAAAATACAATCATCAAACAATCAATCCCAAATACTGCAGGGATTTTACATATCAGTCTTTAACCCCTTCCCGACCAGCCGCCGCAGTTATACTGTGGCAGGTTGGCTCCCCTGGGCGAACCAATGTAGCTGTACGTCCGTTCGCCTTTTGACCACTAGGGGGCGCTCGCACACGACGCAACGCCGGAGCCGATGCGAGTGCCCGGCGGACGCAATGACCGCTGGGCACCCACGATCGCTCGTGACAGAGCGAGACCCAGGATCTGTGTGTGTAAACACACAGATCCCGGTTCTCTCAGGGGAGAGGAGACAGATTGTGTGTTCATACTTAGTATGAACACAGATCTCTCTCCTCCCCTAGTCAGTCCCATCCCCCCCACAGTTAGAACACCCCCTATTGTTCACCCCTTCCCTTCCGGTGACATTTATACAGTAATCAGTGCATTTTTATAGCACTGATCACTGTATAATTGTCAATGGCCCCAAAAATGCGTCAAAAGTGTCCGGTTTGTCCACCGCAATATCGCAGTCCTGATAAAAATCACAGATCATCGCCATTACTAGTAAAAAAATAATAATAACAAAAATGCCATAAATCTATCCCCTATTTTTTAGACTCTATAACTTTTGCGAAAAATCTAAATATATATCGGCCTAAACTTAGGAAAAAATTAGTTTTTGTTTTTTAAAATTTAGGATATTTATTATAGCAAAAAGTAAAAGATGTGTTTTTTTTTTTCAAAATTGTCGCTCTTCTTTTGTTTATAGCGCAAAAAATAAAAACCGCAAAGGTGATCAAATACCACCAAAATAAATCTCTATTTGTGGGAAAAAATTACATACATTTTGTTTGGGTACAGTGTCGCACAACCGCGCAATTGTCAGTTAAAGCGACGCAGTTTCGTATCGCAAAAAATGGCCTGGTCATTGAGCAGGGCTGAAGTGGTTAAGCTCAACGCGTTTCTTGGACATGGTCCTCTTCATCCGGAGCTATCAATACAGACTTTTAGTTTGTGCCATCTAGATGAGATAACAAACTTTTAGTAATTATATACATTATATAGCTTTTAGTAATTATATACAGAATACATAAGCAACATTTCACACATTATGCAGTGGAATTCCCCAGAGATTGAAAAGACATGGGCCTGGACATTGTGCACATAAACCCGCCCACATATTTCCAGGGCCCCCCAGCGGAGGTTGGAGGAGGAGGTGAAAAAGGGGAGAGGGACCACTGGGGGGCCCCTGGAAATATGTGGGCGGGTTTATGAGCACAATGTCCAGGCCCGTGTCTTTGCAATCTCTGGGGAATGCCACTACATAATGTGTGGAATTGTGCTGTATGCATTCTGTATATAATTACTAAAAGTTTGTTATCTCATCTAGATGGCGTAAATTAAAAGTCTGTATTGATAGTTCCTGATGAAGAAGACCATGTCCAAGAAACGCGTTGAGCTTAAAGACTGATATGTGCAATCACTGCAGTATTTGGTATTGATTGTTTGATGATTGTATTTTAATATAAGCTTGTAGTTGTATGGACAAATTTTGTCTAAACTTACTCAATAAATGCTATATTTAGTCATAATGCTGTGCCTCAAAAGTCCCACATTTATACTATAAATATAGTTTCGATGCATCTGAGTTTAGGGATGTGGCATAGAAATAGTACAATTTCCTTTCTGATCGCATTAATCTATTTATTTTGTTTTGTTAAATTTGGTAGATTCGTTGAATTCTTTTTTCAGAATTCGTATTCGGAAATTGCTTCCTCTATTACTTCCAATTTTCTTAGATTTTTCCTGTTTTTTTTATTCAAAGTGATCAAACTGAAAAATTTCAACTGACTGAGCTCCAGAGATCCTGTGTGGAGATGGGATAATTTTCGAGAACGACAACCATCACTGCAGGCCTCCACTGATGTGGCCTTTATTATGGTTAGAGTGGCTAGATGAAGATGGAAGCCTCTCCTCATTGCAAAACACATTAAAGTCTTCTTGGATTTTTGGAGTCTTGACGCCCTGAGCTCACAAGAAGTGGGTTGAATGACATTGGACATAGTTTAACTTGGAAGAGAGGCAGGTTCCTATCACTGGATCAACAATCTTGTAGGGTACAGTGCTGGAGATAAAGGTACTATAGTAGCAGCAGATGCTTTTTTTTATTTTCAGGAGGTTTACTGGGACTGATAACATTAAAGCTTTGCCCAAGCTGGAGTTGGGCTTTAAGCTGTGAAGAGGCACCAGCCCCAGGTCTTCTACTGAGTGCCCCTAGTCTCTCTTTTAAGATGTATTACAGGTCTTTATATAGCACTGACAATTAATACAGCACCAACCATATATGTTATACATTCACATAAATTCCTGCCCTCGAGGAACTTATAATCTGAGATCCCTCCCTCACTTGCATACACAAACTAGGGCCAATTTAGATAGGAGCTAATGATCCTACTAACATGTCTTTGGAGTATGAGAGGAAACCAATGCAAGCACATATAGCACACACAGGTAGTGCCATGGTTGGGATTCAAATCAATGACCCTAGTGATGCAAGGCAGGAGTGCTAACCACTAAGCCATGTAGAGATTAAACAATCAATGTATTATACAGTTTTGAAACTTTTGATATTTTTACTGCTTTTCAATTCATCTATCATTTATTTTGACATAATAATGTGATATGTAACACAAATCAGACCAATTAATTTGTGTTCAATTTAAAAAAAAAATAGTTTTCTTAGATTTGACACAAACTGGTCCTTGTGGTATGCTATCAGACCCTTAACATTTTAACCTGTGTTCCCAGAGGTGCCTCTAGTCTATTATGACCCTAGAAACTTCCTGGGTATTTTGCTAGAGCTATCACCAGAGTTTTTCCGTTAGAAGACCCTACTTCACCAAGGGCTTTAAAAGGTCATAGTACATAAACAATGGAAGTCCGGGGGCATCAGCAGAAGCCAAAGACTCCAGGCTACTTGGAGCTAGTATCACTTTAGCACATAGCCTGGATATTTCATCCCTGTGACAGAGAGCCTTGTATGATTGATCTGTGATCTTGTCTGTAATAAGATGCTGTAGCTACATTGAATCTTATCTTTTACAGTCTGGTGTGCCCTTGGAGAACCATATAAGAATCCATAGTTTGTTGGTAAGCTTAACCAATAAATATTCTTTGTTTAATAATAACTTCACTATACAGCTGTGCACAAGAGACCTTTATGAATCTATGCAACGACATGTAACAATAACAACAACAGCCCAGAAATAAAGGCTTACAATGCACACAATGTGCTTTTTTTTTTGTCGTATTTGCTTTTATAGACTGAAAAATGTGACGTGAACTGAACTGTACAACTATATTTTTTAGATGTGGTTTTAAACAAAAACTTAAAATGCTGCATTTGAGATACAAAGGTCTAGGTATCAAAACCTAAAAAAAAAATGGGAATTTAGATTATTTTACTTGATAGAATTCACTCAACTTTCAAATATTTGGTGGGATTTATGAAATAACAAAGTTAAAGCAATTAAGATGAATTTTCAGTAAAGTCTAGCAAAACAAAGTGAAAAGAAAAGCAGATTTTTCTCTAGAAATTAAATATTTTTTTTAGATAAAAATGACTTGATATACATGTATAATATTTAGTAGTACTGACTCCATTGCACTGATTGCCATTCTCTTGCAGACAGTGTTAGATCCCACACACGCTATTAGATTTTCTGCAGAATTTTGTTTTCAGATTTACCAAAACCATATAATATGAGTTCAAATCTTAAGAGTTTCAATTTGTATGCAATCTGGCAGGTCCTTGCACTACATGGTTTTGGTAAATCTGAAGACAAAGATCTGAAGAAAATCGAATAGTGTGTATGGGGTCTAAATTTAGTAGACTAAAATATTTTCGTCAACTAAATTAATACTATTTTAGTCGACTAAATACGACTAGAGCCTCGTACACATGACCGGTTTTCTCGGCAAGAAAAACGTTTGTGTGTATGGTTGCTCGTCGAAAAAAATAGAGAACCTGCTCTCTATTTTCTCGTCGGGATTCTTGTCGGCCTGTTTCCCGACGAGAAAACCGTGAGTGTGTATGCTTACCTGTCCAGGGAAACTTGTGCATGCTCCATGAGACTTTGACGCATGCGGGGTAGCATACAAGGGTAGTGTAGGGTGTAGCAAGATGGCGGCGACGGCATCGAATGTGATGAGCGCGGGCTCGTCGTAGTCGATTACGTCATCGCGTTCCTGCCATTCGAAGGAACGGCGGATCTTTTGAATGGCGCGTGTGTACACAGGGCTTGGCAAGACAAGCTTGCCAGGAATTCCGCAGAGAAAACCAACGTTTTTTTTTCAACGGGATTCTCGCCCGTGTGTACGAGGCTTAAAACTAAAAACAATTGAGATGACTAAAATACGACTAAAACTAAAATGCCATTTTAGTCAAAAGACTATGACTAAAACTAAATTGAAATTTGACGTCAAAATTAACACTGCACTACCACAAAAGAATATGTAGGGGGCATCTACTAAGCTGCTAAAAGAAAAAAAATGAAAAAAAGGGCTTTTCTTATTTTTTTTTTTCTTCATGTTTAATGTTGGTAATATATTCAGGTAATGTGTGCAATGGCATTACAGCCAATAGAGTTTACAGTTTGTTTGTTTTTGTTTGTTTTTTATATTTTCGAGTTGTACTTCTGTTTGTATGAGAGCTGGTTCACACCAGGGCGGCGCGACGCGGCACGACTTGTGGGGGCGACCTCGGCGGCGCGATCTCAAGACGACTTGAGACGCCCACCGAGGCAATTTGCATAAGACTTCTGTATAGAAGTCAATGCAGGTCGCCCCCAAAAGTAGTACAGGAACCTTTTTCTAAGTCGGAGCGACCTGAGTCGCTCTTACTTAGAACGGTTCCATTGAAAAGCGTGGGACGCGACTTGTCAGGCGACTAAGTCGCCTGACGAGTTGCCCTGGTGTGAACCAGCTCTGAAAGCAATATATTTGTTTGTTTATGAAACTTTGTTTTATGTATAAAGATGTTATATATCGCAACGGCTAAATCTCTGTGTAGTGCATGTTCAAACCTTAATACCATCAATAATAACATGTTATTCGATTTTTACTCCAGGAGTTTATAATGAGTTTGAGAAATGCTTAAATAATGCATTAAAATTTAACTAAACCCATTAGATTTTAGATGACTAAAATACGACTACAACTAAAATGGGATTTCAGTCAAAAGACTATAATTACCGTATTTTCCGGCATATAAGACGACCTTTTACACCGGAATTACTCAGCCAAAAACCGGGGGTCGTCTTATACGCCGTGTGAAGCATGCTGCTCAATAGATATCAGCCCGCCAGGTGCTCTGTAAAGCTGTATGTAATACAGTATATGCGCTGCTCAGCCAATCCCGGCGGGCAAAGCACTCTGTTGATGACTAGAGCCTGCTAAACCTGCTCAGATTGGAGTAACAACCTCTGCCAATCCGAGCAGGCTACATTATGTAGCCTGCTCGGATTAGCAGAGGTTGTTACTCCAATCCAAGCAGGCTTAGCAGGCTCTGTAGTGATCAACAGAGTGCTTTGCCCGCCGGGATTGGCTGAGCGCCGCACATACTGAATTACATACAGCTTTACAGAGCATCCCGGCGGGCTGCGGCCTCTTCGTTTTTGAATGGCATTACCGCACAAGGGGGTCGCACAAAAGGGGGGGTCGTCTTATACGGTGAGTAGAGCACAAAACCACAGTTTAAAACTGCATATTAGGGGGTCGTCTTTTGTGCCCAGCCGCCTTACACGCCGGCAAATACGGTAAAACTATATTTGAAATTTGATGTCAAAATTAAAACTGCTTGCAGAACTATAGCCACCAATGGAGTGGCGGCTTGGTGAAGTGGAGCCACAGCACACACCACGAGACCCATCCCAAAGACTCCAAAGTATTAAAAGCTGGAAGCTACAGTGATGGCTGTAGATCTACAGGAGAACAAAAACTGGCTCCACTGGAGTCATTATTGATAAGTTTTACATATGTATTTTAAAAGTCTGTTTTTTTATGCCAAATTGTAACTGTAAAATTGCTTTAGCCTTTCAGATTCTACAGATAAGAAAATTATTTGCATTACATAGTTAATTACTAATCTTTTAATGTTACCAAGCACTGTGACACTTCAATATATGTGAAAATGGATAGATAGACAGATAGATAGATAGACAGACAGACCATTTCTGGCCTCTTCCCAACTCCGGTCTTCTCACCATTTTTTTTTCTTTTTCCATAATGAATTTTTATTTAAGTAAAGGTAGAGCATACATTTTGGATAGACATATAGCGTTAACAAAATAAAGTGATACAAAGATCAGAAAACAGTACAACAAAACCGTATAACAGGTATTATTGCGATAATCATGCATAAACCAATGGGGGTATTATCAAGCTTGATCCGAATGGAAAAAAGTCAGATTCTGGGATAAGGCAAAGCTAACGGACCATGTAGGTGGAACTCTGATTGCTTCTGACCTGCTCACTATTCTAGCATCCCAACACCAAAGAGACAGCAATGGGTCTTTCATCTTATGCAATGCTGGTACCAGCCCACTGGCCTTTCAGAATTTGGGGAAAGGTGCTTTGAGAGGGTTCCCAAAATAAATGGGACAAGTCACCTGGACAGAAGTCTAAGAACCAGACAGAGGCACATATGTTTCTGACTGTTAGATATGGACAGTACATCTAACATACAGTACATTCAATTGTCTATTTGTCCTAGAAAGCATCCCAGATTCTGAAATTGCTTTGGGATTATGTTATAAAATGGTAATGTCCAGCAGAGTTCTTCCTTAATCCAACTCCAAAAACACATGTTTATAATGTCTTTGATATCTTTCAATGTGCGGTATGTTGTGTTGGTAACCAGCAGGGCACAATGGAAGGGGAGAACACAAATAGAGTAAAAAAAATGTACTGAACTGCAAACCACAAATAAAAATAAAATAAAAAATTAAGTCCTTTTGACTTTTTTAGCTATATAAAAAAGGTTAGCTAGATGTACATCATCTTATAATCAGTGTAGGTCAATGTTTGAGGTAGATATGTGCGGTTCGTTTTGTGCGGATGTTCGGACCGAAATTCAAATCTAATTTTCCATTGAACTCCAGTCGAATTCTAACTACAGGGGGTCCCCGGGTTATGAACAAGATAGGGACTGTAGGTTTGTTCTTAAGTCGGATTTGTTTGTAAGTCGGGACAGTACCTTTTTTAAGTGCTCCACATAGGCAGATGACATGAGCTCATGCTGGGTCACAGGGATAGAATGTACTGTACATTCTATCCCTGTGTTCCAGCATGAGCTCATATCATCTGCCTATGTGGAGCTCTCAATCAATCGTGTGTGGTACAAGTACAGTACTGTAGTAGTGGGCACAGAACAGTACAGTATGTAATCTCACCAGCTTTCAGGGCGCTTCTGATGCAGTCCTGTACTCAGGGGCGTCGGAACAGGACAGGCAAACCAAGCAGCTGCTTGGGACCCCAAGCACGGAAAGAGGAGGTAAGACATTCCCCCCCCCGCATATCCACTGTAATATTGTGCGATTGGTGCCCCCCTCCCGCAATGTTCCGCGATAGCCACCCACCCCTCAACCCCCTCAACAACTTGTCCAAGTCCCGTGGTAGCACCCCCCCCCCCTGCTTCAACAAAAAATGTGTTGTCCATTGTGCTTGGGGCCCCCAAATTCCTTCAAACGGCCCTGCCTGTACTGTATGTGGGGCGTGGAGAACATCTGCAGTCCAGTGAGGGTGGCTGGCTGGGAGTACCAGGCAGGGAAGGCCCAGAGTGCTGCAAGACAGGCAGAAGGATGTAAAGATGCTGGGCTCCAGGACACCTCAACCAGCCCACACAGGCAGTCTCCGCTGGGCAGCTCACCAGATCACAGCAGGGAGATGGATGGCTGGTAAGGCAGGTGAGAGCAGCAGTGTCCACACATCCGAGTCCAGGCCAGGCCGGTGCACCTCCGCAGGGCAGCAGCGCAGGAAAGACCGGGGATCTGCAGGCTTCACTAGGCTGCACTAGGCCGGACCAGGCCGCGGCTGCAATACAGGCACAGGACACAGCAGGGTATGGAGAGGAACAGGTAGGCATGTAATTAGGTTGTTTTTAAGTGTTTATGTGCACAGATGGCTAAGGATGGAGTGCAGGACCCCGTTCGTAAGTAGGAGCCATTTGCAACTCGGATGTTCGTAACCCAGAGACCCCCTGTACACATATTGCTGAAATCAAAGACTGTGTGTGTTATTAGAGTGCCATTTCAAAATAATGCTGTTTTTGTTAAGCCAAATGTGATTTAACCGCTTCAGCCCCGGAAGATTTTACCCCCTTCCTGACCAGAGCACTTTTTACAATTCGGCACTGCGTCACTTTAACTGACAATTGCGCAGTTGTGCGACGCCGTTCCCAAACAAAATGTATGTCCTTTTTTTCCCACAAATAGAGCTATTTTTTTTGGTGGTATTTGATCACCCCTGCGGTTTAAATTTTTTGCGCTATAAACAAAAAAACAGCGACAACTATGAAAAAAAACACAATATCTTTTACTTTTTGCTATAATAAATTAGACATGTGCATTTGTTTTCGTCCGAAAGCATTTTCGTCCGAATTCCAGGGATTTTCACATTCGTTTTAACAAACGATAACGAGTCCGAAACCCGAAAGATCCGACATAAAAAATGCTTTATTTACGTTTCCTTGTGACAGCAGTTCGATATACAGGTCCTTCTCAAAAAATTAGCATATTGTGATAAAGTTCATTATTTTCTGTAATGTACTGATAAACATTAGACTTTCATATATTTTAGATTCATTACACACAACTGAAGTAATTCAAGCCTTTTCTTGTTTTAATATTGATGATTTTGGCATACAGCTCATGAAAACCCAAAAATCCTATCTCAAAAAATTAGCATATTTCATCCGACCAATAAAAGAAAAGTGTTTTTAATACAAAAAAAGTCAACCTTCAAATAATTATGTTCAGTTATGCACTCAATACTTGGTCGGGAATCCTTTTGCAGAAATGACTGCTTCAATGCGGCGTGGCATGGAGGCAACCAGCCTGTGGCACTGCTGAGGTGTTATGGAGGCCCAGGATGCTTCGATAGCGGCCTTAAGCTCATCCAGAGTGTTGGGTCTTGCGTCTCTCAACTTTCTCTTCCCAATATCCCACAGATTCTCTATGGGGTTCAGGTCAGGAGAGTTGGCAGGCCAATTGAGCACAGTAATACCATGGTCAGTAAACCATTTACCAGTGGTTTTGGCACTGTGAGCAGGTGCCAGGTCGTGCTGAAAAATGAAATCTTCATCTCCATAAAGCTTTTCAGCAGATGGAAGCATGAAGTGCTCCAAAATCTCCTGATAGCTAGCTGCATTGACCCTGCCCTTGATAAAACACAGTGGACCAACACCAGCAGCTGACATGGCACCCCAGACCATCACTGACTGTGGGTACTTGACACTGGACTTCAGGCATTTTGGCATTTCCCTCTCCCCAGTCTTCCTCCAGACTCTGGCACCTTGATTTCCGAATGTACTTTGGACCACTGAGCAACAGTCCAGTGCTGCTTCTCTGTAGCCCAGGTCAGGCGCTTCTGCCGCTGTTTCTGGTTCAAAAGTGGCTTGACCTGGGGAATGCGGCACCTGTAGCCCATTTCCTGCACACGCCTGTTCACGGTGGCTCTGGATGTTTCTACTCCAGACTCAGTCCACTGCTTCCGCAGGTCCTCCAAGGTCTGGAATCGGTCCTTCTCCACAATCTTCTTCAGGGTCCGGTCACCTCTTCTCGTTGTGCAGCGTTTTCTGCCACACTTTTTCCTTCCCACAGACTTCCCACTGAGGTGCCTTGATACAGCACTCTGGGAACAGCCTATTCGTTCAGAAATTTCTTTCTGTGTCTTACCCTCTTGCTTGAGGGTGTCAATGATGGCCTTCTGGACAGCAGTCAGGTCGGCAGTCTTACCCATGATTGCGGTTTTGAGTAATGAACCAGGCTGGGAGTTTTTAAAAGCCTCAGGAATCTTTTGCAGGTGTTTAGAGTTAATTAGTTGATTCAGATGATTAGGTTAATAGCTCGTTTAGAGAACCTTTTCATGATATGCTAATTTTTTGAGATAGGATTTTTGGGTTTTCATGAGCTGTATGCCAAAATCATCAATATTAAAACAAGAAAAGGCTTGAACTACTTCAGTTGTGTGTAATGAATCTAAAATATATGAAAGTCTAATGTTTATCAGTACATTGCAGAAAATAATGAACTTTATCACAATATGCTAATTTTTTGAGAAGGACCTGTAGATGGAAGATTCAACCTGACGGTGACAATAGCAATCTGTGTCTATCGAATGTGTGGTTGAATGTGCCTAACCTAACTCTTTTAGTCCGAGATTATTCGACATAGAGAGAAAAGATTCGACATTATAGAGACATGAAGATTCGACGAAGCAGCTAAAAACATATGATCACCACGAGCGGACATTTATGGTCAAATGCTCGGCCCATAGGCTATAGAAGAATTCTAATGTTGGCTGACTAGTAATAATAATTAATAAATATAATCATTACTAGTCATACAACATTAGAATTCTACTACAGCTTGTGAGCGGAACATTCGACCGGAAATGTACGATTGCATTCAATGACAGATTCAACCTAATTAATTCGGATTTTCAGACTAATGCATTTTTTTAACGAAACAAAATAAACAAAAACGGATTTCGGAAATAACTAAATAATTATATTTTTCAGACGAAAACGAAATTCCGAAACAAAATATTTCAGTGTGCACATGTCTAATAAATATCCCACATTTTTTTTTCTTTTACTTGCCAGTGATTGGGAATTATTTGCAAAGTAAAGCTTTACCTCATTTACTAAGCTCTGGAGCAACTGCACTTTGCAAAGTACACAGTCAATTTGCCTTCAGTAAATCAACCCCATAGGCTTTTACCAGAGTTTCGGAGCTGCTGTGGTTAGGGGAGCTTCAACCTCCCTCACCCGAGCACAGAAGAATCGTGTTCAGGATAGGAAAGTTTTGACTGCCGGCTGCCGACAAATGAAAACAGCAGCAAAATCACGGCAAAATCAAATTTTACCACGGCCGGCGGTCAAGGTAGGCTGTGTGTACATGAAGCCTTACAATGCAGGTCTAATGCCGCGTACACACGATCTGATTTTTTGTCGGAAAAACCTTAGATGGTTTTTCCGACGGAATTCCGCTCAAGCTTGGCTTGCATACACACGGTCGCACAAAAGTTCTCTGAATTTTCGACCGTCAAGAACACGGTGACGTACAACACTACGACGAGCCGAGAAAATTAAGTTCAATGCTTCTGAGCATGCGTCAAATTGTTTCCGAGCATGCGTAGGAATTTTGCGCGTCGGAATTGCTACAGACGATCGGATTTTCCGTCTGAAAAATTGAGAACCAGCTCTCAATCTTTTGCTGGCGGAAATTCCGCCAGCAAAAGTCCGATGGAGCATACACACTTTTCGGAATTTCTAAATAAAAGCTCACATCGGACTTTTGCAAGCGGAAATTCCGATCGTGTGTACGTGGCATAAGTGTTGGCAGACCCACTGTAAAAAATGCACACTATGGGGTTTATTTACTAAAGGCAAAAAGGTAGTTTACTTTACAAGTGAAACTGCACATTGCAAGGCAAAGTGCCCCAGAACTAAATAAATGAGGTGAAGCTCTGCTGACTTCCATCATCCAATCACGTGCAAGCAAAAATGTTTTTTTTAATTTTCCTTGCAGGTGATTGGTATTTTTGGCTAAGTTCGCCACATTCACTAAGCTCTGCAGCAAGTTCCCGTAAAAAAATAAAAATCATATATATTTTAGCAGAGGCCCTAAAGAATAAAATGGTGGTTGTTGCAATTTTTTATGTCACACGCTATTTGCGCAACCGTTTTTCAAATGCAATTTTTGGGGGAAAAAATACACTTTAATGAATTGTAAAACACAATATAAAACCCGCTTTTACATTGTAAAATATAAAAGATGATGTTATGCTGTGTAAATAGATATCTAACATGTCACACTTTAAAATTGCTCATGCTCGTGGATCGGCGACAAACTTCGATACTTAAAAATCTCCATCTCCACTTTTTTTTACAGGTTACCAGACAAAGGAGGTCTAGAGCTGGAATTGTTGCTCTTTCTATAACGTTCACGGTGATACTACACTTGTGTGTTGCGAACACTGTTTACATATGCATGTGCAACCTACATATGCATTCGCCTCTGCACGCGAGCATGGGGAGACAGGGGGCGCTTTCAATATTTTATCATTATTTCTTTTAATACATTATTTTTATTTTTACACTGTCCCTTTTTTTTGACACTATTTTATCACATCTGCTATGAATCCCCACAGTGTGAAGCAGTCATAATTTTTTTATATGGCAGTTAGGCCCTATACAGGGATCCCTTGGGGAGACATGGACTTGAATCCAAAGTAACAAGACATGGACTTGAATCCAAAGTATCATTACGTCAAGTGTCCCCAGGCATACACCTCACAAAGAGTATTGTTCCCTTAAAATACAGGGACCAGAATCAGTAGGTAAGAGGCTAGCATTCAGTTCCCTCCAAAAGCCTCTGTCCCGGGTGAGTCTATCACATTGTGCCTTTCATTGACTGGTGATCTGATGACTGTTAGGGGTAATATACAAAACACATCAGTAGAGGTAAAGAAAACAGAAATCTACTGAGTGAATAAAGTCAAAGCAGGGAAGTCCTTGTGTTGCAGGTCCTAAGATAAAGCTCCTACTCAAGTAAGCCCTGCTGGAAGGAAGAGAGAAAAGATCCCTGGTGCCGCACATCCGTGGAGCCCTATGGTGGTAGTAAGAGAGACAACCTCAGCCTGGGCTCCCTCCAGACCACGCGCCCCAATGTGTTTTGCTCATTGGAGGCGTTGGCTGCCAGGAGCCCAGGCTGAGGTTGTCTCTCTTATTACCACCATAGGACTCCGTGGATGTGTGGCACCAGGGATCTTTCCTCTCTTCCTTCCAGTGACTACAGGAGCTGGGATGAGCTCCATCCCTTGTTGGGGCTCATCCAGCGGACGCGGCATCACCCACACTACTCCCCACAGTGATTGAGCCTGAGTGGCACACTAATAAACCGTACTCAAGTAAGCCCTCAGGAGGACAAGGAGCAACATCATCAAATCTCACTCTAAATCTCATGAGACTAGCAGTCCGGGGCACCAGTGTCAAAGGCCCCTTTCACACCAGCGGACCGTATGTCCGCTTTTTCATCCATCCGTTTACATTGGTCCCTATGAGATCACAGGTGTCAGAGGATGAACATCCGCTGACACCCGATCTCCTCCGGGTCCGCAATCCTCCGATTCTGCAGACGGAGGAAAATCCTATTTTTCTATCCGTCTGCAAAGCGGATCGGATGAACACGGACAGGCGGTCAGTGTTCATCCGATCCCCCTATAGGGGACAGCGGAGATCTGACAGGGCGGTCCCTGCACAGTGTACAGGGACCGCCCTGTCATCCGCCGGCTCAGCGGGGATCAACGGAGCGATCCCCGCTGAGCAAGCGGAGGTTCGTGGGGCGGATTTTCACGGATCCGTTCCGTGTGAAAGGGACCTTAGATGATCTTACACTGCAGAAGGCAGTAGGCTACAGAACAGGTGTGCTTAGGTACATGTCAGGACTCAGAAAATATTATTTTTAAGGAAAAAAATGAATACAAAAGGTAAAGGTTTTAGAGTACTGCTTAGGTATGATTACCGATTCTAGATGCTCCCTATAAGATGGAAAATCTTTAATTTTTGAGTTCAGGTCCACTTTTACTAGTGATGTCAATCACCTTCCTTGATACTCAGATGACCACTAGAGGGTGCATGTAAATGAAACACAATCTTCAAAATATAGTACATCAAGCACGTACAAATGTGAAAGCCATATCAAAAATTGCTTTCACGTAACTGTTAACAAAACAATTACAAACGCCTACTTAATGAAATCACACTATGCTCTCCTTTTAAAGCATTATTTAATTAATATTTGAGTTTGAGTACTTGGACCTATTAGAGGCATTCTTTAAATATTACTCTCCAATAACATGGAAGAAATCATCAAGCATGTCTTCATGAGTCAGTTTTTCTGTCACTTCTTCGACTTCCTTTATGGTTCTGGCGTTCATGCAGTCTCGTCTAATTGAACAGAAAATATTGCAATGTTATTATAGCAGTCAGCTGCAGCACCACTAAAAGAATATATATAAAGCCACCAGTATAAAGCCTGTAAAATCCTAATCATATTGAGGACATTTTAGAAAAAAGGTGTAGATATAGCAACATGATGTTTGTTTCATACTTCATCAGTTTTATTACTTTGTACATGGTTTTAAGGACTGTTATATTTCACAGCCTTTTAAATCCCTTCATATGATCAGCAAAGACGAGGCATCACTGTGATGGGGTTAGAAGGGTTCTTTGTAAAGGTCAACCCATGATTCTCAGTACAAAATGTAAACATTATTCCCGGAGCATAACACTCTGCTGCTTAGAGTAATAATTCCTCAGATCAGTTGCTGAAAAAAAAAAAAAAAAAAGAATACATCTATTTTTTATTAAAAAGAAGTCTTCAGCTTATGGCTGAAGGCAAATGGCAACATTCTTGGTCCTGGGCCTCAAGTCATAAGCTGCTTTAGGAATGACCAAACAATACACGAGAAAGACAGAATATTCTGAGTTCTGTTGGGCCTAGGGCATCATGCAGTTCTCCTAATTGTTAGAATATTTATGAAGCGTGTGTTTGTATTCGTCTCAAGAATACACAAATATGATGTCATTGAACTCATGTGAACAGAGACCGGAATCATGTAAAACACACTGTTGAAAAAACGATTCTTACTATTTGGGATGAGCAAAAGTGAGAGTTTCCATTTCTGCTAAATTTCTATGAAAATTGGGAGACTTCTACAAAAGTTCACTGTTTTTTGCAAAATGTATTACTCGTTGGGAAGGTGAAATTATCATACATTTGTTGGTGTTTTTTTTTTTATAGTGCAAAGAGCTGTTATTGCCTTCCGAGGGTTTCAGAACTCCTTTTAACCATTCTAGATCGATCAATCAGTCAATCAAATACACAGCAACAGAAAAAAAAAACACAAATGCATTGAACACTAAATGAAATAAACTTGAATACCTTATATTTATTAATCTAACCCCCACCACCCCCTCCCCAAAATAAATAAAAAATGTTTGTTTAACCACTTCACTTTCCCCCCTTCCTGCCCAGTTCAATTTTCAGCTTTCAGTGCTAGCACACTTTGAATGACAATTGCGCGGTCATGTGACCCTGTACCCAAACAACATTTTAATCTTTTTTTTCTTCACAAATAGAGCTTTCTTTTGGTGGTATTTGATCAACTCTGGGTTTTTTTATTTTTTTTGCCGCAAATAAAAAAAGACCGAAAATTTGGAGAGAAAAAAAAGTTTTTCTTTGTTTCTGTTACAAAACTTTGTAAATAAGTAATTTTTCTCCTTCATTGATGGGCACTGATGAGGCAGTACTGATAGGCACTGATGAGGCTGCACTGATGAGGTGGCACTAATGATGAGGCACTTATTTGCAGCACTGATAGACACTGATAGGTGGCATTGATACACAGCACCGATGGGCACTCATAGGGGGAATTGATAGACTCTGATAGGCACCCATAGGTGGCACTGATGGGAACTCATAGGTGGCACTGATGGGCACTGATTGGTGGCACTAATGGGCACTTATAGGTGGCACTGGTGGGCACTGATGGGCAGCACTGATAGATGGCACTGATAGGCAGCATTGATCAGGAGGCACTGGCAGGCATCACTGATGGGCACAGAGTGCCATCCCTAATGGGCACTGATTGGAATACCTGGTGGGCTCTAGTGGACTTACCTGGTGGTCATGGGTGGGCATCTCTGGTGGTCATGGATGGGCATACCTGGTGGCCATGGATGGGCATCCCTGGTGGTCATGGGTGGGCATCCCTGGTGGTCATGAGTGGATATCCTCAATGGGTCTGCACTGATAATCAGTCCTCTGATTATCAGCGCAGACCCCCCTGTCAGGAGAGCAGCCGTTCGGCTCTCCTCTACTTGCGCCTGTCAGTGCGAGTAGAGGAAAAACAACCGATACACGGCTTTTCCTGTTTACACTGTGATCAGCTGTGATGGGACACAGCTGATCACGTGGTAAAAAGCCTACGTCAGAGGCTCTTTACCTAGATCGGAGATGCGGTGTGTCAGACACCACACCACAGATCGTATTGATGCGACGCCCAGTCAGGGATAACAGAACCACTTTCCAGCCGTCATTTTGCTATATAGCGGGTGGGAAGTGGTTAAGCAAGTTTCATCTAAGCAGTCAGTATCCAAAATCAGGTGGTGAGGAGGCAACATATCGCCTCCTCACAACCTTCAGACGAGCAGCAGTGCCCGCTGCACTTGTGAATGAGCCCTTAGTTGCATTCGGCAGTGGCACCCTTAGAGTTTGTTCACAAATGTGGAGGGGTGATAAAACCCTGTGGTTGAGTTGTGGTTTTACCACCCCCAATCCCTACCTCCTTTAGCTGCTGAGGCAGCAGCCAAAGATGTACACATGCCGCAGCAGAAATTAAACCCCCTGTTGCTTTTGGTGGGTGCTGCCACCTGCCAATCACGACCCATTCAAGTAAATGGGGCTACTTTGCAAGTGCCCCTCAATTGCATGCTTCTGCGGGGTCCCAGGGGTTAAAGCAGGTGGTGAGAAAGTAACACAAAGCTGCCTGCTTTAACCCCTTGTTTGCTGTCCTGCACAAGGTTTCAGGGCATTTGCAGAGCGGCCTCATTCACTTAAATGGGTCATGCTTGGCAGGTGTTACATCCACCAACCATAACACGGTGTATAACTCCTGATGTGGCTGCAAATGTGTACAGCCACCCCCACCACCTCCAAAAATTAAAATGTAAATGAACCTTTACTGTTCTGAGCCCCCTATAAGGCTGCTTTCACAATGATTTGCTGCAATTTACATGCACCGCGGGTGCAGCGCAGTGCATGTGCGACTTTGCTGGGTTAGCTGCGCTTTGCCATAGACTTCTATTATATCCTGCACATGTGGTGCACTTTCTCAAAATGCACCAAAACTCCTGCATTCAGTAAGTGCAACAAACCCACAGGATAAAAATGAAGTCTATGTCTAAGTACAGCAAACCCGCAGGAAAGCTTCAGGTACACTGCACTCACGCAGGGCCAGTGCTACCAATAGGCAAACTAGGCAGCCACCTAGGGCGCACTGCCGCCTAGGGCGCCTAGCCGCTGGTTGCCCTACTCTCCGTCTTCTGCTGAACTCCGCGCTATGTAGGTTTTCAGTGCGGTGGTGACTGTATGCAGGGGATGCCTCTGTCTGCTGTCTGCAGCATGTAACTAACTCAGGCGGCAGCCACCCCATCTGTTAATAAGTAGTGTGAGAGGTGCAGCGCAGCACTGGAGGACTGTGTCCCGACGGAACAGAAGCACACATCCCCTGCGTGCCGCCACCTCTATGATCAGAGACCTGTCTTTGTCTCCCTCTCTGAGTCTCTGCCTCTGCCCATACGTGATTCCTATACTGAGTCATGTGACCCCCTGATCCCTCCCCCCGCCATGTCAGGGCCAGAGGCCGCTCTCCCTCCCGGCCTGTCCTGTACAGCGGCAGCGTGTGCTATAGCCTAATCGGATCGGAGTAGTGGGCGCTCCGGGGCTGGTGACAGCTGGAGCCTGGAGGCACCAAGGCAGGTTTGTTCCTGGTACTGGAAAGGGCGTCGGATTCACGTAGAGCCCCGGAGAGTGAAGAACACTGACATTGTATTAGGAATCAGGTATGTCAGTGTAATGGTCAGGTAGTTCAGTGTAGGGGTCAGGTAGGTCGGTCAGTGTCAGTGTCAGGTAGGTCAGTATAAAGGTCAGGTAGGTCAGTGTAGTGGTCAGGTAGGTTAGTGTAGGGGTCAGGAAGGTCAGTGTCAGGTAGGTCAGTATAAAGGTCAGGTAGGTCAGTATAAAGGTCAGGTAGGTTAGTGTAGGTGTCAGGTAGGTCAGTGTAGGGGTCAGGTAGGTCAGTGGTAGGTCAGTGTAGGAGTAAGGTAGGTAAATGTAGGTAGGTTAGTGTAGGGGTCAGGTAGGACAGTGTAATGGTCAGATAGGTCACATGGGTTAAATGGGCAGGGCAAATGGGGTGGAGCCAGGGGCGGAGCCCGGGATGGTAAAATTAGGTTTCGTCTAGGGTGTCAAAAATCCTTGCACCGGCCCTTCACCCACGTTGTGGGTAAATCGCAGCACATCAGTGTGAAAGCATCCTTATACTATTATGCCCAGTGTATTGCTTCACACTGACCAGAAGATCTCTTCTTTCCTGCTGTTTGCAACACTCTGGAGACCTCTAGCTGGGATAAGAGGTGGAGTGCAGTTGGTATCACTTTGCATCAGCAAGCCCAGACCACGGTCAACCAGTTACCTGGCCACGATCTACTGGTAGATCATGATCTATGGGTTGCTGATCCCTGCCCTAATCCCTATTCACCATAACTATCATCCTTGCCCTTACTATTATAACTAGACCTTTTAAAATGCTTTACAAACTACAGGACCCCATGTCCATTAATAGGAAATAGGTTCCCTGTACATTTAGTCAGTATATAACGAAACCTTTTAACCATCAATCTGAATCTATTTGAATGTCAGTGAATATTTGCTATGTATATGGATGCAATGTTTCACTACAAATTAATTCAGAGACAATAATAGTATTATTCAATCAAGATAAATATCCTATAGCCTCTGGCTTGACACTATACCAAATTTTTGCATTTCACGCATGATTTATGAAACTCATAGGGGTTGACTTACTAAAGGCAAATAGATGCAAGCGAAGCTGCTCTTTGCAAAGGTAATTTGCCCCATAGCTTAATGAATGCGGCGAGCTCTGCTGTCTTCCAACATCCAATCATGAGCAAGACGAATGTTATTTACTGTATTTATTGGAGTATAACACTCACTTTTTTACCCTGAAAATAGAGGGTAAACTGTGCCTGCGTGTTATACACAGGGGGCTGTGAATTTTTTTTTTCCTGAAACTTCCCTCTTAAAGTTAGGGTGCGCGTTATACGCCTGTGCGTGTTATACGCCGATAAACACGGTATTTATTTTCCTTGCACTTTTGGGTATTCCTTAAAAAGTGAAGCTTCACCTTATTTGTTAAGCTCTGGGGCAAATTCCCTTGCAAAATGTAAAACATATTTGCCTTTAGACATGTACAATTAGTTTAGTTCCGAATTCGTTTTTTTAACGATTTTCGACAAATTTGTTAATTCGGAAAACATCTGAATTAACGAATATCCATTTAACGAATTTTGAATATTCAAAAATCAAAAATTCGTATATTCAAACATACGTAATTTCGTAAATTCAAACATACGTAAATTCGTCAATTCTAATATTCGTAAATTTGTAAATTCGAACATTCGGAAATTCGAAAAATCCAAAAACCCGAAAATTTGAAAATCTGAAATAACTATTAAATTACAGGTATTGGAATTTCCTTTCAAGTTAGGCTGTTAGTGAGCGTAACGAATACGAATTTATCCGAAGTTACGAATTATCCAAAATAACGAAGGCCGTATCTAAATGAATGGAACGTAATGAATTAATAAAAATAATAAAACCATTTTATTCCATTCGTTCCATTTGTTTAGATGCAGCATTTGTTATTTCTGAATATTCGTAACTTCAGATGAATTCGTATTCATAACGTTCACTAACAGCTAAATTTGAAAGGAAATTCCAATACCTATAATTTAATAGTTAGTTATTATTAGTTAGTTAGTTATTCTTTCTTATTTTCGGAATTTCCGTTCTTTCGAATTTTCGGATTTTCTTTCTTATTTTCGGATTATCAGATTTTCACATTTACAAATTTACAAAATTAGGAATTTATGAATATTCAAATTAGTGAATTTACAAATTTACAAATTTTCGAATTTATGAATTTACGAATTTACACATTTTTCAAATTTATGAATTTATAAATTTTTCTAATTTATGAATTTTTCTAATTTATGAATTTACAAATTTATGAATTGCGATCATAACGAATGACCCGAAAAAAAAAAAAAGAATGAAATGAAAACTAAAAATGAATTCATATTCGTTACGTTCACTAACAGCCAAAATTCCAATATCTATAATTTAATAGTTAGTTATTATTAGTTAGTTAGTTAGTTATTCTTTCTTATCTTTTCATTCTTTTTAATTTTTTTCAGATTTTCTTTCTTATTTTCGGATTTAGGAATTTACGAAATTAGGAATTTACGAATTTACGAATTTTCTAAATTAACAAATTTACAAATTTTCTAATTTCTGAATCTACAAATTTTCTAATTGATGAATTTACTAATTTTTGGAATTTACGAATTGCGATCATAACAACATTTTCAGCAGTGCACATGTCTATTTGCCTTATAATGTTGCTCATTGTCAAGTTCCAAGCTGAAGCAAATAAGCATGTGCCAATTCCACCTGTAGACATAACTAATCCCAGTTTATAATAATCCATTTGCAAGGTGTCTATAAACAGGCACTTGCACCAGAACAAGATCCACAAAAGATGGCTGTAGACAGAACTTCCTAGATATTTTCTATATTTGCTTATGCAAATGATTCATAAGAGTTACCCATTAGGTAATATTTTAGGTCTCTGCCCGCAATGTCCTTAGCGTTATTGTGGTGGGGACATGGTCATCCGCTCCATAGGGCAAGGGGGGGCCTTTGCCCCCCCCCTGGAATCGTAAAAGAGTGTTGACAAATGACACCATTCAGCCGCAGCCGCCTCCCGCACATCGGTGGGCCAGGGCCGCCGGCGCCGCCGATTGTCACACTGTCATCATGTCTGTCAGTGTGTTGTTGCATTTACTCCGCTCCCGTGGCCCGCCCCTGTATGATCATTGCGCTGCTCTGCACCCCCTAAGTATACAGCCCCGCCCGGCGCCCGTCCTGGCGGCGTGACGTCACTCATGGTGGGAGGGCATTATCATTCATGGCTGGGACTGATGGGAGGAGCGTAGAGAGCTGCCTGCTAGAGGAGTCAGCGCCGCCGAGGAGGAACCAACCAGGGCCAGGCCAGCAACATCTTCGTTAAAATCAGACAGCACAGCACAGCAGCATCAGTCAGTAGTGTCACTGAAAGTAAGCACTAAACTAAATTAAACTGATGATGGCATGCCATACGGAATGATGCAGTTTGAAAATTATTAAATGTGATGACTGTGATTTTTTTAATATGCAACATGGCGGCGGGGGAGGGGGGTAAATATCCAGCACTAGTCATGGTAACTCATGTGTTAATGTCCTGCACTGTGCAGGACATTAATACATGAGTTACCATCATGACCAGTGGAGGACATTTACTCCCCTCCCTCCGCCGCCATGCTGCATATTAAAAAAATCACAGACAGTCATCACATTCACAGTTAATAATCTTCAGACTGCATTCCGTATGGCATCGTGCCATACGGACTGATGCAGTCTGAAGACTATTAACTGTGATGACTGTCTGTGATTTTTTTATTATGCAGCATGGCGGCGGCAGGAGGGGAGTAAATGTCCTGCATTGGTCATGATGGTAACTCATGTATTAATGTCCTGCACAGTGCAGGGTGCTGTGTAATGTAAAGGGTTCCAGTGATGCAGGGTGCTGTGTAATGTAAAGGGGTGCAGGGTGCTGTGTAATGTAAAGGGTTTCAGTGATGCAGGGTGCTGTGTAATGTAAAGGGTTCCAGTGATGCAGGGTGCTGTGTAATGTAAAGGGGTCCAGTGATGCAGGGTGCTGTGTAATGTAAAGGGGTCCAGTGATGCAGGGTGCTGTGTAATGTAAAGGGGTCCAGTGATGCAGGGTGCTGTGTAATGTAAAGGGGTGCAGGGTGCTGTGTAATGTAAAGGGTTCCAGTGATGCAGGGTGCTGTGTAATGTAAAGGGGTGCAGGGTGCTGTGTAATGTAAAGGGTTTCAGTGATGCAGGGTGCTGTGTAATGTAAAGGGTTCCAGTGATGCAGGGTGCTGTGTAATGTAAAGGGGTCCAGTGATGCAGGGTGCTGTGTAATGTAAAGGGGTCCAGTGATGCAGGGTGCTGTGTAATGTAAAGGGGTGCAGGATGCAGGGTGCTGTGTAATGTAAAGGGGTGCAGGGTGCTGTGTAATGTAAAGGGTTCCAGTGATGCAGGGTGCTGTGTAATGTAAAGGGGTGCAGGGTGCTGTGTAATGTAAAGGGTTTCAGTGATGCAGGGTGCTGTGTAATGTAAAGGGTTCCAGTGATGCAGGGTGCTGTGTAATGTAAAGGGGTCCAGTGATGCAGGGTGCTGTGTAATGTAAAGGGGTCTAGTGATGCAGGGTGCTGTGTAATGTAAAGGGGTCCAGTGATGCAGGGTGCTGTGTAATGTAAAGGGGTGCAGGGTGCTGTGTAATGTAAAGGGTTCCAGTGATGCAGGGTGCAGTGTAATGTAAAGGGGTGCAGGGTGCTGTGTAATGTAAAGGGTTCCAGTGATGCAGGGTGCTGTGTAATGTAAAGGGGTGCAGGGTGCTGTGTAATGTAAAGGGTTCCAGTGATGCAGGGTGCTGTGTAATGTAAAGGGGTCCAGTGATGCAGGGTGCTGTGTAATGTAAAGGGGTGCAGGGTGCTGTGTAATGTAAAGGGTTCCAGTGATGCAGGGTGCTGTGTAATGTAAAGGGGTGCAGGGTGCTGTGTAATGTAAAGGGGTGCAGGGTGCTGTGTAATGTAAAGGGTTCCAGTGATGCAGGGTGCTGTGTAATGTAAAGGGGTGCAGGGTGCTGTGTAATGTAAAGGGTTCCAGTGATGCAGGGTGCTGTGTAATGTAAAGGGGTCCAGTGATGCAGGGTGCTGTGTAATGTAAAGGGGTGCAGGGTGCTGTGTAATGTAAAGGGTTCCAGTGATGCAGGGTGCTGTGTAATGTAAAGGGGTGCAGGTTGCTGTGTAATGTAAAGGGTTCCAGTGATGCAGGGTGCTGTGTAATGTAAAGGGGTGCAGGGTGCTGTGTAATGTAAAGGGTTCCAGTGATGCAGGGTGCTGTGTAATGTAAAGGGGTCCAGTGATGCAGGGTGCTGTGTAATGTAAAGGGGTGCAGGGTGATGTGTAATGTAAAGGGTTCCAGTGATGCAGGGTGCTGTGTAATGTAAAGGGGTGCAGGGTGCTGTGTAATGTAAAGGGTTCCAGTGATGCAGGGTGCTGTGTAATGTAAAGGGGTGCAGGTTGCTGTGTAATGTAAAGGGTTCCAGTGATGCAGGGTGCTGTGTAATGTAAAGGGGTGCAGGGTGCTGTGTAATGTAAAGGGTTCCAGTGATGCAGGGTGCTGTGTAATGTAAAGGGGTCCAGTGATGCAGGGTGCTGTGTAATGTAAAGGGGTGCAGGGTGATGTGTAATGTAAAGGGTTCCAGTGATGCAGGGTGCTGTGTAATGTAAAGGGGTGCAGGGTGCTGTGTAATGTAAAGGGTTCCAGTGATGCAGGGTGCTGTGTAATGTAAAGGGGTGCAGGGTGCTGTGTAATGTAAAGGGTTTCAGTGATGCAGGGTGCTGTGTAATGTAAAGGGGTCCAGTGATGCAGGGTGCTGTGTAATGTAAAGGGGTCCAGAGCTGTGGGGTGCTGTGTAATATAAAGGGGTCCAGAGGTGCAGTTGTGGAGAGGGGGTACATAGTAGTGACAAAGAGATATTGAAAGATGCAGGGGGCACAGTGGGGTGTTTTTACATCTTAACGTGGTGGGGTCACTTTTAACCCCCGCTAGCTGTCGAAGAAAGTGTAAAATGTGACTGTGTATCGCCGCTGCCGAAACGCCCCCCAAGTGAAAAAAATTTGTTTTAGTTTTCATTTTAGTCGTATTTAGTCTACTAAATCTCCAGGACATTGTAGTCGACTAAAACTCATTTTAGTCATCTAAAATCTAATGGGTGTAATTAAATTGTAATGCATTATTTAACATTTCTCTACAATTTCCAATCTCATTATATACTGCTAGAGTGAAAAATCGAATATGTTATTATTTATGGCATTGAGGTATGAACATGCACTACAGACCAGTGTTAATTTTGAAGTCAAATTTCAATTTAGTTTTAGTCTAAAGCCCTGTACAAATGTAAAACATGTTCTATTTTTAAAAACCGATGGGAAAAAACACCGATGGGGCCCATACACGATCGGTTTTACCAATGAAAACAGTCCGATGGACTTTTTTCATCGGACAAACCGATCGTGTATGGGCCCCATCGGTGTTTTTTCCCATCGGTTTTTAAAAATAGAATATGTTTTACATTTTTCCAATGGATCAAAAACCGATAGCAAATTACTATCGTCTGTGGGGAACTCCATCGAAAAAAAAAAAACACGCATGCTCAGAATCAAGTCGACGCATGCTCAGAAGCATTGAACTTAATTTTTCTCAGCTCATCGGAGTGTTTTACGTCACGGCGTTTGGAACGGTCGGTTTTTTGACTGATGGTGTGTAGGCAAGACTGATGGAAGTCAGCTTCATCGGATTTCCGATGGACAAAACCATCGGATTAGAATCCATAGGATATCCGATCGTGTGTACGAGGCTTTAGTCTTTTGACTAAAATGGCATTTTAGTTTTAGTCCCATTTTAGTCATCTCAATTGTTTTAGTTTTAGGCGTATTTTAGTCGACTAAAATAGTATTAATTTTGTCAACTAAAATTTTTTAGTCGTTTTAGTCGGCTAAATTAACACTGATGCTGACTAACCAATGTAAGAAAGATGTCTTTACTTACCTATACAGTATTTAGCTCCCTCAGGTCCGGTCACATGATTTGGCTCCCTTGCGTCGGCCAGCAGCAACTGAAGGATAGTGGAGGGAGGGCCAACAATGGATGGGCCATAGGAGCCTATGGGTTGCATCACCGCAATACAAGCTATTGGCTCTCTCTCCTGCAGCCTCTGCTGGCTGACACAGGGGAGATCACACATTGTATATTCAACATCTAACAGAATTAACTTGGCTCCAGCCCCCATTCCTAACAAGCATCTACAAACATCAAGATTGCGCAATTACGCTTTATTACCAAAAGTATTGGGACACCTGCCTTTATACACACATTAACTTTAATGGCATCCCAGTCTTAGTCTGTAGGGTTCAATATTGAGTTGGCCCACCCTTTGCAGCTATAACAGCTTCAACTCTTCTGGGAAGGCTGTCCACAAGGTTTAGGAGTGTGTCTATGGGAATGTTTGACCATTCTTCCAGAAGCGCATTTGTGAGGTCAGGCACTGATGTTGGACGAGAAGGCCTGGTTCGCAGTCTCCACTCTAATTCATCCCAATGGACCTTGCTTTGTGCACTGGTGTGCAGTCATTTTGGAACAGGAAGGGGTCATCCCCAAACTGTTCCCACAAAGTTGGGATCATGAAATTGTCCAAAATGTCTTGATTTGCTGACGCCTTAGGAGGTTTCCATACTGGAACTAAGGGGCCAAGCCCAACCCCTGAAAAACCACCCCACACCATAATCCCCCCTCCACCAAATGATTTGGACCAGCGTACAAAGCAAGGTCCATAAAGACATGGATGAGCGAGTTTGAGGTGGAAGAACTTAACTGGCCTGCACAGAGTCCTGACCTCAACCCGATCGAACATCTTTGGGGTAAATTAGAGTGGAGACTGTGAGCCAGGCCTTCTCATCCACATCAGCACCTGACCTCACAAATGCGCTTCTGGAAGAATGGTCAAACATTCCCATAGGCACACTCCTAAACTTTGTGGACAACCTTCCCAGAAGAGATGAAGCTGTTATAGCTGCAAAGGGTGGGCCAACTTAATATTGAACCCTATGGACTAAGACCGGGATGCCATTAAAGTTCCTGTGCGTGTCAAGGCAGGTGTCCCATTACCTTTGGTAATATAGCGTAATTGCGCAATCTTGATGTTTGTAGATGCTTCAGTTGAACTCCAGTCATGGTCATTACTATAGTGGGTGGCTTAGGGATCTGATTTATAATCTAGCTCCCCCACAAACACTTCATAAGAACTTCTTGAGAAAACAAGTTACACTTGACTGCGGTTCTCAGCATGCCATCCAATGCTGTAGCATTATCTTCCATCTAATACAGACATTATCGCTTAGCATTGAGTTATTGTTTAGATATTCATCCCTGATATCCATAAAGTGAGATAAAGTAGAACAGCACTGAGAGAAGCAGGGAGGCTGGACTGGTGTTCAACTGAAGCATGCTTGTGCCAGCCTCCTTGCTTCTCTCAGTGCTGTTCTACTTTATCTCACAGTAATGCCACGTACAGGCGATCGGACATTCTGACAACAAAACCGTGGATTTATTTCTGATGGATGTTGGCTCAAACTTGTCTTGCATACACACGGTCACACAAATGTTGTCGGAAATTCCGAACGTCAAGAACGCGGTGAGAAATATGACGTTCAATAGCCAGTGCGGCTCTTCTGCTTGATTCCGAACATGCACGGAATTTTGTGCGTTGGAATTGTGTACACTTGGTCGGAATTTCCTACAACAAGTTTTGTTGTCGGAAAATTTGAGAACCAGCTCTCAAATTTTTGTTGTCGGAAATTCCGACAGCAAATGTCCGATGGAGCCTACACACGGTCGGATTTTCCGACAACAAGCTCCCATCGAACATTTGTTGTCGGACATTGTGACCGTGTGTACGCGGCATAAGTGTAACTTGTTTTCTCCAGAAGTTCTTATAAAGTTTTTGTGGGGGGAGCTAGATCACAAATCAGATCCTTTATGCCCTGTACACACGATCAGATTTCCGATGTATTTTTCCGTCGGAATTCCGATGAAGCTGACTTTCATCAGTCTTGCCTACACACTATCAGACAAAATTCCGACCGTCCAAAACGCGGTGACGTAAAACACTCAGACGAGCCGAGATAAATGAAGTTCAATGCTTCTGAGCATGCGTCGACTTGATTCTGAGCATGTGTGGATTTTTCTCCGATGGAGTTCCCCACAGACGATCAGAATTTGCTATAGTTTTTTTTTCCCATCGGTTAAATTTAAAACATGTTCTATTTTTTTACACCGATGGAAAAAAGACCGATGGGGCCCACGCACAATCGTTTTTTCCAAAGAAAAAAGTCCATCGGTCTTTTCTCATCGGAAAAAACGATCGTGTGTATGCGGCATAAGCCACCCACTATAGTAATGACCAAGACTGGAGTTCAACTGAAGAACTTCAGTTGTCATGTATGGCCTGTGTAATATTGCAGACATGTGAGCACCTGATGTGTGCGTTACCACACACCAACTTCTATCCAACGCGCAATGATATGGTGAATGTATTCTGTAAAACAAGACAGGTGTATAGCAGAAGAACATTCAACGTGGTTGTTGGGATGAGGCCTGAAAGTAGCCTATTATTTTAATGCTTTCAATACTTATGTTACGTTATCTACAAACATTGGTCAAATGCCCATTATATCGCAAATGACACTGAGAAAATTTCAAAGTCATTTTAAATACGCATGTTAAGTCATTGAAAAGTCATTACGAACAACAAAAAAAAAAGAGGATGACATAAAAATGCCAGTGGCGACACAATCTGCAAATAGAATGAATCTTTCAGAAGCTAATGACTTAGGGGGACTGGTACAATTGAATAAAGTACTGACAGACTAACACTATTTGTCATTAATAACACTTTTTGAAAGGTTGGCTAATATAATGTGACACAAAATTAGTCAAACACAATTCCCACAATATTGTTTAATTTTACTCCTCATTTAACTTAGTCTTAAGCAAAATCATTATGTCATCTCACCCATATTCTCTTGAATCAGGGATATTTTATAATGGCCTTTCGCATTTAGGAATGAGTTATTACGAATAATATGCTGAATACATTCTTAACTCTGAGAAGTGTAAAGCTAATGGTTTAATCATATTGTGACAGCAACTACACACTATGCATTATTTACTAGGCCGAGAGATGAAATGAAGTCACTAAATACCTCAACTCTGCTTCACAGTCATAGTTTGCTGGTCTGGAATGTAACACATTCATCAATGCCTGGATTGTACATTTGCATAGTAATATTAGGATGCCTTGTTGAGAGAAAAAGTTAATGACTAACCACGATCTCATGCCTCTCTCTATAACATGTAAAAACCTTTCTGACCATAGTCTAATTGGGTGGTGACGGCACAGCCTTTGGTGACACCATAAGGTGGACAAGGGAGTTGGGGATGTGTCGGAAAATTCTACAAAATGTAAAAGGTCTTCATTTAACGAAAAGGGAAGGTATTATGCTACAAGTTTTAAACCTTCTATCAAAAATACAGTGGCTAAACTATCAGTGCTTGGGAATTCCGTTCCTACTAGGAGAGTTTTTATGTTGTTTTTTCTGCAGGTGCTCTGGTTTTCCTCCAGAACTCATAGGTAAATTAACGGGATTTAATCAATACTGGCCTTAGAGGCGGTTCACACCAGGGCGACTCGTCAGGCGACTCAGTCGCCTGACAAGTCGCGTCCCATGCTTTTCAATGGAACCGTTCTAAGTAAGAGCGACTCAGGTCGCTCCGACTTAGAAAAACGTTCCTGTACTACTTTTGGGGGCGACCCAAGGCGACCTGCATTGACTTCTATACAGAAGTCTTATGCAAATCGCCTCGGCGGGCGTCTCAAGTCGTCTTGAGATCGCGCCGCTGAGGTCGCGCCCAAAAGTCGTGCCGCGTTGCGCCGCCCTGGTGTGAACCGGCTCTTACTGTGTGATCCTCCATGACTGTGGTAAGTATCTAAGCTCCTCTGGGGTAGGATGTTTATACTAAAAAGTCAATTCAATTCTGCATCTCCCCCTTAGCTGGCAGTAGGTATCATTTTTTTGCTTTGTGAAGAGAATGGACCTAATTTCATATTTCACTCCCGTGTTATCTCTCGCCTTGAGTATTTCAACTCCCTCCCTTTGCAAGAACAAGTGGAAACTTTCAGACCAGGGTTCCATCCCAAAGGTGTTCTATCGGGTTGAGGTCAGGATTCTGTGAAGGCCAGTCAAGTTCCTCTACCTCAAACTCGCTCATCCATGGCTTTATGCTTTGTGCACTGGTGCACAGTCATGTTGGAACAGGAAGGGGCCATCCCCAAACTGTTCCCACAAAGTTGGGAGCATGAAATTGTCTAAAATGTCTTGGTATGCTGACGTCTAAAGAGTTCCCTTTGTTGGAACTAAGGAGCCAAGCCCAACCCCTGAAAAACAACCCCACACCATAATCCCCCCTCCACCAAATGATTTGGATGTGAGTTAGGGACCTGAGATTGTAAGCAGAGACTGATCTAATTGTACAATATATATGTAAAGTGCTGCATAAATTGATGGTGCTATATAAGTAGTAAGTACCTGCAATATTAGCAATTGCATTGCATTGTTTATAGATAATATATGTAATATTTGCCATTTTATTGCTTATAAAAATAAACTATAAGTATATATGTGTGTGTGTATATATATATATATATATATATATATATATATATATATATATATATATATATACTGTGAGGGGGTTGGCTCGGCAGCGGGTGTGTGTGATCCCCGAGATGGGCTCCCCACACAAAAACAGGCCCAGCAAACGGAGGTTGTAGTTTTCAAAATCCAAAAGGTGCGGTTTATTTTCTATTTACAGTGACAAAACACAGCAAAGAAAAAGAAACATAAACAAAATAAATCCTGGTCAACTTGACCTCTGACTAAACATACAGGTTTCCTAACTAACAACTGGGATCAGCCTAGTGCTGTCCTAGTCCCTAAGTCCCTGGTTTTAAATGTCCAAGCAAATAGCCACACAGGCTTTGTCTCACCGCACAGGGGTTCACTCTCCCTAGACAGTCCACACAGGTCTGGGTCCAGGCATGAGCTAACATCTAATGAAGCTGGGAGTTCTTATAGAGGCCTAAATGAGCTGACAAGCTTCAGCTGGTCTCATCAACTCCCTGTCTGCTCGACGCCCCACACTCTCCCTAGAGGTATGAGTCATCCATGAGCCCACTAGCCTTATACAACTCTCCACCTAGTTGTATAAGTCGGCGTAAAGCCTGAATCTGGGCGAAATATATCTACCCCCCTGGATGCAACCAGGTGACTTTACCTTCCTGCTGTCACATACCCCCCCCTCTTGTTTTAACCTCGGGGTTGGAACACCAGCAATCAGGCATTCATGTACTCGAGACAAAGCATCCACATTCCCCATTTGAACGCCAGGGCGATGCTTTACTGTGAAGTTGAATTCCTGGAGGGCCAGGAACCACCTATTCACTCTTCTATTTGTTTCCTTGTTTTGAGCCATCCACTTTAACGGAGCGTGATCCGTAACCAAGTCAAAGTGCCTACCTAGCAGGTAGTACCGAAGGGAATCTAGAGCCCACTTCACCGCTAAACACTCCTTTTCAACGGTGGCGTAATTTACCTCATGGGACTTCAACTTCCTGCTGAGGTAAATGACTGGGTGCTCTTCCCCGTTTCAGACCTGGGACAATACTGCTCCTAACCCCACATCTGACGCATCACTTTGTACGACAAAGTCTTTAGAGAAGTCGGGTGAGTACAACACTGGCTGGCTACATAAGGCTTGTTTCAAGAATTGGAATGCTGCCTCAGCCTCGGGGGTCCATTTAATCATGACCGACCCTTTCCCCTTCGTCAGGTTGGTTAGGGGCACAGCCTTAGAAGCAAAGTGGGGAATGAATCGCCGATAATACCCAGCGATTCCCAGAAAGGCTCGTACCTGCTTCTTGCTGTTGGGACGTGGCCAACTCTGGATGGCCTCGACTTTGTTGAGTTGGGGTTTTATTACTCCCCTCCCAATGGTGTACCCAAGATATTTGGCCTCCTCCTGCCCAATGGTACACTTCTTGGGGTTAGCCGTAAACCCCGCTTCCCGAACAGAGTCCAGGACTGCTTGCACTTTTGGCAGATGTGAGGCCCAATCTGTGCTATGGACAATTACGTCATCCAGGTAAGCCGCAGCATACTTCCGATGGGGCCTCAGCATCTGGTCCATTTTCCGCTGGAATGTGGCCGGCGCATTCTGTAACCCGAACGGCATTCTTTTATATTGGAACGCCCCGTCTGGGGTTACAAATGCGGTTTTCTCTTTGGCCGACTTGGCCAGGGGGATTTGCCAATACCCTTTTGTGAGGTCAAGAGTCGTCATGTATCGGGCTGTTCCCAGCCGGTCGATCAACTCATCTATACGTGGCATGGGGTAGGTGTCAAATTTTGTAACTTTGTTCAACTGACGAAAATCGTTACAAAATCGCCAGCTCCCATCCGGTTTAGGCACCAACACAATGGGACTAGACCAATCACTCTGGGACTCCTCTATCACCCCTAAGTTCAGCATTTTCTGTACTTCCTCCCGTATTGCCTCCCGTCGGGCCTCTGGGATCCGATAGGGTTTTAACTTCACCCTTTCACCGGGCGGGGTAATGATGTCATGCTCTACCCCAGATGTTTGTCCCGGCAGCTCAGAGAATACCTCCTTGTTGCGAAGCACAAACTCCTTAACCTCCTGTTGTTGGGGTTGTGACAAGGTGGCTGCTATTCCAACCTCAGGAATCACGCAACCAGTTTGAGCTGGTGACCAAGTGTCTGCGACTAGGGACTCTCTATCCCTCCAGGCTTTCAACAGATTAACGTGATAGATCTGTTCGGGCTTTCGCCTTCCTGGTTGTCTGACCTTGTAATTCACTTCGCTCACTTTTTCCATTATCTCGTAGGGGCCTTGCCATTTGGCAAGGAATTTACTTTCAACCGTAGGGACAAGTACCAGTATCCTATCCCCCGGGGAAAAGGTACGGGTCTTGGCTCCACGGTTGTACACTCTCTGCTGTGCTAACTGCGCTTGGGCCAAATGTTCCTTCACGATGGGCATTACCTGTGCAATTCAGTCTTGCATCAGGGCGACATGCTCAATCACACTCCTGTGGGGAGAACTCTCACTTTCCCAAGTTTCCTTGGCAATATCCAACAGCCCTCTTGGGTGTCTCCCATACAGTAACTCAAAGGGGGAGAATCCCGTAGAGGATTGGGGCACCTCCCTAATAGCAAACATCAGATAAGGAAGTAGACAGTCCCAATCCTTTCCATCTCTATCCACCACTTTCTTCAACATTTGTTTTAGGGTTTTGTTGAATCTTTCAACCAGCC
This sequence comes from Rana muscosa, assembly GCA_029206835.1. Taxonomy (NCBI): domain Eukaryota; kingdom Metazoa; phylum Chordata; class Amphibia; order Anura; family Ranidae; genus Rana; species Rana muscosa. The sequence continues at coordinate 275,372,647 of CM055123.1, forward strand.
CATCGGTTTGGGGGTGATACACAGATGTACGTAATTGCGTCACTTTGAACAATTTACACAGCTCCTTCATAACCCGGGACATAAAGGGTGTACCTTGGTCCGTAAGCAGTTCTTTACAAATACCCACCCGGCTAAACACAAGAGATAGCTCTTTGGCTATGGTTTTGGCCGAGGTATTTCGGAGAGGGATCGCTTCTGGATAACGGGTGGCATAGTCCATTATAACTAATATGTACTGGTGCCCCCTAGCGGACTTGATTATAGGACCTACCAAATCCATGGCGATCCTCTCAAATGGGACCTCAATGATGGGTAGAGGGACCAGCGGGCTACGGAAATGTGGCATCGGGGCCGACCTCTGACACACAGGGCAGGAGGAACAATAATTTTCTATGTCCTTCATCACCCCCGGCCAATAGAATCTCTGTAATACCCTCTCTCGGGTTTTCTCTGTCCCCAGATGACCTCCAAGAATGTGCCCATGGGCCAACTCCAACACCAACTTCCTGTAAGGTTTGGGCACCACAAGCTGCTCAACGGTTTCTTCTGCCCTTTTTGCCACCCGATACAGTAGGTCCTTCTCTACGCTGAAGTATGGGTAAGTGCAGGTATTATCTGGGTTCACTAACTCGCCATCTATTTTCACTACGTTTTCCCGTGCCTTTATTAGGGCGGGGTCTTTCAACTGTTCTGTGGCAAAGTTTTCCCTGTGAACCTCAAGATCAGAAAACTCCACAGACGGTAGGTTTTCGTCTGAGGAGGTGGGCTCCTCTCCAGTTTCTTGAGTCTCCCCTGCCAATACTGATAAGGGAAATTCCGGAGAGTCCTCACCACTCTCAGGGGAGTTCTGGCTATCACATTCCTGGTACATAGGGGCACCAGTGGGGGGCTCAGGATCATCCCACAGTTCCCAGAACTTCGGAAAATCCCTTCCCACAATGGCGTCATGCGGTAACTGAGATACTAAGCCCACTGGATGAGAGAGGGTACCTTTGGGGGTCTCGAAACACACTGTAGTCACTGGATACTCTCGGGTGTCCCCATGCACACAAATAACAGCTACCTTGCTATTCCCAGAGACCTCTGTTTTAACTAACTCAGCCTTTATCAGGGTCACAAGGCTACCTGAATCCAGCAATACCACAACATTTCTACCATTAACACACATTTTGCATAAATGTTTCTCAGTTCCTCGAATGGCAGTGCATGCGACTGTCGCACACAGCGACTGACGTCTGCCCGTCAGAAAGTCACACTGCATGGGTTCCTCCACAACCGGGCAATTGGCTGCAATATGTCCCGCTTGCCGGCAGCGGTAGCAAACGATCCTTCTTGCGGCCTCTTGAGCCGCTGATTTCCCAGGCTGTTCTCGCCAAACTTGGGGTAGAGCTCCCACCCTCTCACTCTCTCCACCCTCACCCCTTGGAATCCTCTTATCCGCCCCTGGGGATGGTCTGGTCTTAGGGTGGAAAGTCCGAGTGTCTCTGGAAGAGGCCGTCAGGTTCTCTGTAGCCAAGTATTTCTCCACACGATCCACAAGACCATCGGCCGTCTCTGGGTCTCCATGGCTTACCCACTTTTGGATGGCAGTAGGAAGAGCTCTCAAAAACCGATCCATTACAACATGTTCCACAATCTTTGGTGCGGACAAAGTCTCTGGCTGTAGCCACTTTCTGCTCAGGTGAATGAGATCATACATTTGAGACCTGGGGGGTTTTCCAAGCTGGAAAGTCCAGTTATGCACACGCTGAGCCCGGACAGCCTGGGTGACACCCAGCCTTGCCAATATTTCAGCTTTTAGCATCACATAGTCTTTTGCTTGGTTAGGCTCTAGGTCATAGTAAGCTTTCTGCGATTCACCAGTTAACAGAGGAGCCACCAGTCCAGCCCACTGCTCCTCAGGCCACTTTTCTCTTTCAGCGGTCCTTTCAAATGTGGTCAAAAATACCTCTGGATCATCCTCTCCAGTCATTTTTGTCAATAAACGACTCACCCCAAAGGACGCGGTATTAGTGGGACGGCTTTCCTCACTGGTCTGCGGACGTTGCTGCATTACTGCTTCCATCTGTTGTTGTAGTCTCTGCTCTTGCTTCTGCAACAGGTCTATGAAGCGGGCCTCAGATTGCTGCTGGGCTTGTTGCTGAGCCTCCAGACTCTGTTGCAAAGTTGCGTTTGTCTGCTGCTGGGCTGCAAGGCTCTGTTGATGAGCTTGCTGCTGGGCTGCGAAGTTCTTTTGCAAACCTGCATTTGTCTGCTGTTGATTGGCATTTGCTAGAGCCAGCTGCTTCAGTATCTCCTCCATGCTGGCTTAAAAAAAAACTGCCACTGGTTCTCCACCAACTGTGAGGGGGTTGGCTCGGCAGCGGGTGTGTGTGATCCCCGAGATGGGCTCCCCACACAAAAACAGGCCCAGCAAACGGAGGTTGTAGTTTTCAAAATCCAAAAGGTGCGGTTTATTTTCTATTTACAGTGACAAAACACAGCAAAGAAAAAGAAACATAAACAAAATAAATCCTGGTCAACTTGACCTCTGACTAAACATACAGGTTTCCTAACTAACAACTGGGATCAGCCTAGTGCTGTCCTAGTCCCTAAGTCCCTGGTTTTAAATGTCCAAGCAAATAGCCACAGGCTTTGTCTCACCGCACAGGGGTTCACTCTCCCTAGACAGTCCACACAGGTCTGGGTCCAGGCATGAGCTAACATCTAATGAAGCTGGGAGTTCTTATAGAGGCCTAAATGAGCTGACAAGCTTCAGCTGGTCTCATCAACTCCCTGTCTGCTCGACGCCCCACACTCTCCCTAGAGGTATGAGTCATCCATGAGCCCACTAGCCTTATACAACTCTCCACCTAGTTGTATAAGTCGGCGTAAAGCCTGAATCTGGGCGAAATATATCTACCCCCCTGGATGCAACCAGGTGACTTTACCTTCCTGCTGTCACAATACTTATATGTATACTTTTAGTCTCTATACATTAAACTATACATAGTTTATATACATATATATATATATATATATATATATATATATATATATATATACACACACACATATATACTTATAGTTTATTTTTATGCACTTTATAGTGGGTGAATTTTTATATAAACTATATACAGTATATATATATATATATATATATATATATATATATATATATATATACTTATATGTATACTTTTAGTCTCTATACATTAAACTATACATAGTTTATATATATATATATATACTGTATATAGTTTATATAAAAATTCACCCACTATAAAGTGCATAATAATAGTGCAGTCCATAGACAATTAAATATGTGATGGTAAATGTGTATTAGTTCATTTTCCAACGGTGACATCCACTTTCTTCTGTATCTGTATCAAGGGACTGATGAAGTCATGTGACGTAACGTAACGCGTAGGGCATCTCGGACCGGAAGTGATATAGGAGACCCTCGTGCTGGGGTTATACTTGATACACCAAGGCATTTCATATTCAAAATTTATGTAAGGATTACTATTTTTAAATAAATCCAATGATTTAAAATAGTACACCATGGGAGATTGTTTTATCTCACCCTAACATACAGATAAGCAAGGCAGAAGGTGCCTAAAAGGGACCATTACCACACATCACCTGGACATATCTGTCAGATCCAGGACCAGGCTCAGATTGGTGGATCATCACCTTAAAGGATGTCAGTGTAATCAAAAGGCACAATTACACAAGGAGGTGAGAGTTCTGTGAGCACATTGGTGTCACAAGAAGGTAGAAGCACACCATTTTATATAAACACGTTAATACACGCAGTTTGCCACTTTTAGAGGAAAGTGGATGTCGTAGTTGGAAAATGAACTAATACACATTTACCATCACATATTTATTACATATTTATTTATTTATTATTATGGACTGCACTATTAGTATGCATTTCATAGTTGATGAATTGTTGAATTGCTATATATTTTTATTTGTATTATTTGAGATTTATGTTGTACACAAGTGAGTTTGCGCAACATCGCATATATTTATATTTAATGTAAGAAGCTTTTGAGGTGCTGCAAGCTGACATACATTTGTGGTTCTACAGTAGTACAACATGAATGACACAGATTTGGCAAGAAAGACTTTTACTTATTTTACAGGCAAAACAACTAATATACTATTAATTTCAAACATTTATTATGAAATTTTTTATTTAATTTTAATTAATCAATTTGTGTTTACATGTACTGTAGGAACCTCCTGAGACTCTAAATCCCCCTACAAATTCTGTAGTAGCATACAATAAAATTGATATATGCTGTAAACAAAAATGTATTTTTTTTTAATTGTCCTAATAGTTCACAGGCATTTTTCATTCTTTCAAACATATTTAAATGCATATGCATACATTTTTTTTTTCGACTTTTATTAGGTAGAGCTATAGTCCCTGTAAAACCCACCATCAAAGTTCCATAAATTTATGTTATGAGAATTTACAATTTGATTGTGTGCTTCAACATACCTACTTATAAAGTTGCCTGCAGCTAAGTGCTTGTTCCTAACTATATTTTCAAATTCTCTACAGTGGTATGATTCATTAGTGAATGAAAGAACATTGTGTGTAATGGTAGGGTGAGGTTATGACTACAACAAGAGCAGAATCATCCAGAGTCGTCCAGAACACGGCAGCCAGACTGGTAACGGGGAAAAAACCCTGGGAATCCATCACCCCATCCCTGAGGACTAGACATGGGAGCCGTCAAAAAATGTGTTTCGTCTCATTCCGTTCTGTTTCGTATTAAAAAAAAAATCGTAATTCTCAATTCGTGTACGGAATTTAATTTGGATTCGTACGAAATACGAATTTCGTACGAATCGTTAATATTGAACTCTACGGACTCATGCCGCATACAGACGATCGAAAATTCCGACAACAAAACCGTGTATTTTTTTTCCGAAGGATGTTGGCTCAAACTTGTCTTGCATACACACGGTCGCACAAATGTTGTCAGAAATTCCAAACGCCAAGAACACGGTGACATATAAGATGTACAACGGCACTATTAAAGGGAAGCTCAATACCATATTTCGTACTTTCGGTAGAGTACATTGTTTTCGTTGATTCTGGACACAACTCCTACTTTCGTAACATTTTTTTTTTGTTTGTTTCTTTCGTATTAGTTGAAAATCGTTATTTGGTAGTTTGGATTCGGATAATTTGGATCCGAAATTCGTAAACGAAAATTCGTATGTCGTACAGAATTCGTATTCATAAAAATTCGTAATTCAGATTCGTACAAATGTACGAATTTTGAAAAATTCGTAGAAATTTCCGATTCGTACGAAACTAATCGCACATGTCTACTGAGGACCCTCCATTGGCTAACCGAAAAGGATCGAGTCACATTCAAGACCCTCTGCCTCACCCACAAATGCACACAAGGAAACGCTCCTCAATACTTATGCGAGCAAATAAAACACTACACCCCCAATCGTATTCTCCGATCAACCAACCAAAACCTCCTCCACATCCCCAAGTCCCGCTACAAAAGTGAAGGGAGAACAAAGATTTGCAGTCCAAGGACCACGGCTATGGAACGCTCTACCCACAAACATTCGCATGGAAGAAAACCATCGAGCCTTCAGGAAAAAACTTAAGACCCACCTCTTCTGAAGGATCAGGACAACACTGGATGGAAATAAGCGTCTTGAGGTGATTTAGTTCGCATTTGTTGCGCTATACAAGTTATTCACTCACTCACTCAGAATCAGATCAAGGATAGGTTTGATTCCAGGTCCGAACATTTACAGGACATTTATTTTCTTTAAAATGGTGCAAAAGGTTTTATTTTATTATATAATAATCGTCATCTAAAGCAAATCGTCACATCATACAAAGATACCTATACCTGACTGTGTTATCTTAATAAACATGAAACTACTGTGTTTCTAGATGGGTCTTCTGGTCACTAACTGGCTCACATTCCAATAATAAACGTACTATTACCCAGAAGAGCTTTTTTCTACACATGAACCACTTTTCTACTGGGGCAATGTTTTAATAAAAAAAAAAGGCACTTTAGAATAAAATGGCAGCAATTATTTTTTTTTTAATGTTGCACAATATTAGCATGACTGTTTATGGGAAAAAAATAGCACTAAAATGAATTTGAAAACAAGGCGTTGTGTCAAGTAAATTAAGAAAAAACATGTCAAGTCTTTGAGGGGTCGTAAACGTAATTTAAAAAAAACATCTCTATACTTACCTACTGCAATGGAATCTCACAGAGCGCCTCGGAACCTCCTCTTTTCGGGTCCCCCGCCAGTAACCCGGGCTCCCCCCTCTGTCCAGTGCCCCCATGGGAAGTCATGGGGCACTTGTGCGTGCTGTGTCCATTGACACAGACAGAGGGACTCAGCCCCGCCCCCCGCTCCGTTGTCACTGGCTTTGATTGACACCACTGGGAGCCAATGGCTCCCTGTGCCCCCAGCAAAGCCAGCAAGACCTAGAAGTGAGGGGAGAAGTGATCTCTGGACGTGCACGGCACTGGATTGAAAGGGGTCTCAGGTAAGTAAAGGGGGGCTGAGGGGGCGATGCTGACACCTAAACATTTTTTACCTTAATGCAAGGAATGCATTAAGGTAAAAAATATTTAGACTTTATAACCCCTTTAAACTTGCACACGCCTGTAAAATAGCAAATAACTATGGTACCCCACATTGTCAATAAGTGATCCCTTAAAGTGGTTGTATAGTCAAATTTTTTACTTTTACCTACAGGTAAGCCAATAATAAGGCTTACCTGTAGGTAAAAAGAATATCTCCTAAACCTGTACGGTTTAGGAGATACTCCCCTTGCAATGCGCCGCTGACTTCAGCGGCGCATGCGCATCGGGATTCTCGGCTGAAAGCCCGGCAGACGCCAGACTTTGCCGAAAAGAAGTCTCCCGTGCGCATGCGCGGGAGTGACGACATCGCGGCTCCAGCCACTCACAGCGCTGGAGCGGCGATACCCAGAAGACACGCCGAGGCAACATGTCGGCTACCTCGGCGTGGACCAGGTAAGTTACCGATGCCTCGTTCTAAGGTAAGTATTTCATATTGAGCTAGTATGCTGTGCATACTAGCTCATTATGCCTTTTGCCTTACAGGTAGAACAAAAAAAAAAACTGTCAGCGGGTATACAACCGCTTTAAATGCTTTTACAAGTTATCAGTTTAGAGTTAACCCTGAATCATGGTCCTAGAATTATTGCTCCCATGTGTGGCTCAATTGCTGTTTACATACACATTCGCCCCCTACCCGTACATTTGCATGTATGCTCAGGGCTTTAGGAGTGCTTTTTAAAAAAAAAAAAATCTGTTCATTTATTGCAGGGGAGATCAAGGAATGGATCTTTAACCCCTTCATGCTGATCTATGCAAATATGCGGCCCTACTGGACTGGGATTTTTTCCGTATCTCCCATTATGCTGGAAACGCACCACACGGCGCACTCCCAGCACAGATACCGGGGTCTCGCCAAGAGCCCTGGGCCCCATCCTAACAATCAGGACCCAGAACAGCCGATTCCGGGTCACTTGATCTCTGCGATAGCCTCTGATTGGTCACTGTGAAGCCTACTCCTGTATTTTCTGTCTCTGTGAATGGACGAGAGAGATACATTGTATCATTTTCTGTCCTTGCAGAGATAAAAAAAAAAAAGGTGTGTGAAGAAGAAAATAATCATAATAATAATAATAATAATAATAATTTTAAAAAATTAATAAAATTTAAACATTTTAAACAAAAATACCTAGATCAAGGTTTGATCTAGGTCAGTGCCAGAGTTAGTGTTTGGGTCAAGGTCAGGGTCAAAGGTCAAAAGGTCAGGACCAAAGGTCAGGGTCAGTATTTTTTGGACGGAATTTTTTTTTTGTGTCAATGTGTTTTAGGTAGGATTAAATAAAAGCAAAATGCGCACTATTTTTTCTGGGCTGTATTAGTGGTACAAACACCAACTAACATACGAATATGTGGTATTGCTGCGATTGTCAGGAGCAGGTGAATTTATTTTGTGTTGCACTTTGGTGGTAGGTTATGGTAGTAGCAAGAAATATACAGTTACATTTAAAACATTTTTTTTTTTCTATTTTGGGCCAGTTTTTCTTTGATAATAAAAAAAATCAGGAGATATTCATTACTAATTACCAGCAAATTAAAGCCCAATTTATCCTGAAAAACACAAGGTATAATCCACCTGGATGCACAAAGTAGTCGTGACGATATGTACGGTTTTACTAACACATGTCAAAATTGCAAAATTAGGCTTAGGCATTTTGATTTGTTTTACCCTTAGGCGAAGGGGTTAATGACCTCCTCCTGCAAAACATGCTGTGTCATTTTACTATGGCTCCAAGCTGTGAGAGCCCAGAAACCACAGCAGGCGGCACCTTCTCGGTACTGTAAAAGTGATCTCTACATGTACCAAGCTCACAGCTGCAGTGAGCTTGTTTTAACTCCTTGAATTTAATTACGTTTCTAAACTTACCTTTATAGATTATTGGGGTTAGAGTCTATACATAGCCATTTTTTTTTTCATTTTGGACTATGGGCTATAGAGTATGATAAGGATAGACACCTGTACAATTTTGCTACCTGTGTTCTATTGAGGAGATTTCCGTTTACTTTGTGTCTGGGGAACTTAATTTTTTTTTTTATTGTTTATTTTATTTATTTATTTTACTTTGTGTCTGGGGAACTTACTTTTTTTTTTTTTTTTTATTTATTTTTTACACTTTTCCTTTAAAAAAAAATAATTTGATCACTTTTATTCCTATTACAAGGAATGTAAATATCCCTTGTAATAGGAATGGTGCGTGACAGGTCCTCTTTATGGAGAAATGTGGGGGTCTATAAGACCCCACATCTCTCCTCTAGGTAGGAAAGGCTGAGATAAAAAAAAAAATTCACGATTCCCAGCCTTTCCTGGCTTTGTTTACTTCCGCCGGTCCTGAATGTGACATCATAATGTTATGCCCGAGCCTCCGAGAGTCATAGAGATGAATGGGGACCATCTGTCCCTCGGAAATCTCTATGGCTAACTTCGGCCGGCGGTGGATTCTTTCTCCAGGAGAAGCATCGGAGGGCGGCTGAGGGGGGGTGTCCCCTCCCGCCTCCTGTAAGAACGATCAAGCGGCTAAACAGCTGCTATGATTGTTCTTACGGCGAAGGGAATCGCTGGTGGAAAATATTGATATCTGAATGATGTTTGCAGCTGCAGGCATCATTCAGATATCACCACTGAAAGCCCAAGACGTTATTTGACGGCGAGCGGTCGGCAAGTGGTTAATCTGCAACTGCCATGATGCTGCACATGTGATCAGTTATGACACCAGCAATAGGATGGCTTGACAGTTTGGTTGAGAGCACAACCAATGTGACAGCCAGCATTTCCGGCATGCCGGGAATGTTAACTCTTATTTGAAACTATCAAATCGATGGATTTACTTCCGCTTTAAGAATAGTTTTTGGTGGCCCTAAGTTTCCAATAGAAGCCTCCCAATAGAAATAGATTCTTTAAAAGCAGCTAATATGTTGCCCTAATCCTTCAGTGGAAGTCTCCCAGAATTGATATTGATGCTCCAAAAAGGTAATCATCTTCCTGATCCCCAGGGCCAGACCAGTTTGGACTCCTTAGGCTATGGCTCAGATTCCTGACTGGGACTAGACCTAAGAAAAAACCTGTTTAAAATGGCCAAAAAAAAACAAAAAAACTGAGAGGGACCCTTCTCTACAGCCTAGGCAAAAAACAGGTAATGGATGAAAATGGACAGGTGACGCGTTTCGCACTATAGTTTAGTGCTTACTCATAGAGTAAGCACTAAACTATAGTGCGAAACGCGTCAGCTATGATCCCTGCTTTGCTGTGACTTGTAGTGCATCCACTTGTTTTTTTACAATAAAGGCAACCGAAAGGTTTCTTTGGAGTACGGCTGTCCATTTTCATCCATTACCTGTTTTTTGCCTAGCTTGTGCATTGCCAGCACCCATGGCTTCCTGAGAAACCATTGATTAGCAGAGCTCAATCTCCTGGAGCGGTAACTCCCTTCTCCCACTTCTCTACAGCCTGGAAGGGAAGAACCTTCTAAATTGTTGCTCCAAATATTTATCCTCCCAACTCACATTACTGGAATAAAACCCTCAGTGAGTGGCCAAGGCAGGTAAATAATCAATACTGAATACACTCTTACTTCTTAAGGCCCGTACACACGATCAGATTTTCCAATGGGAATTGTGTGATGACAGGCTGTTGTCGGAAAATCCGACCATTTGTATGCTCCATCGGACAATTGTTGTCGGATTTCCCGCCAACAAATGTTGGATAGCATGCTTTAAATTTTTCCGACAACAAATGTGTCTTGTCGGATTATCCGATCGTGTGTACACAAGTCCGTCGGACAAAAATCCAAAGTACAAACACGCATGCTCAGAAGCAATGCTAACCATAACACAACATTAGCAGAAGTTGCCCAAAGGGTGGCGCTAAAGAGCTGAAAAAACACGTAGTTTTCGTGTTTGTTGGCTGACAATTCTTTGCCGTTTGTATGCAAGACAAGTTCATGGCCAACGCCCTTCGGACAAAAGTCCTACGCTTTGTCCGAGGAAAATCCGATCGTGTGTACAGGGCTTTACACTAACTACTAGAGGCAACACAATGGCAGCAGGAGAAGCTGGCAGCAGCCTAGCTGCAAACAACTCTAAATTTACCTAGAATGTTAATATTAACATTTTAATTTTCCATCTCTTTCTATCTCAGTGGCAATGATCATCAGGGCAAATAGAGAGGGTGAATCTAACCAATGGGGATACAAACAGCAATATAAAACTTGGCAGAGGTTCTAAACTTTCTCTACTCTATCCAAAACAAAAACAATGTTTCAGCTATATGTACACTTTAGGCCCCTTTCACACATGCGGACCGTACAGTATGTCCGCTTTTTCATCCATCCATTTACGGATGAAAAAGGGACATACATTGGTCCCTATGAGATAGCGGGTGTCAGTGGATGAAAATCCGCTGACACCCGATGTCATCCGTGTCCAAAATCTTCCGATTCTGCAGACGGAGGAAAATCCTATTTTTCTATCCGTCTGCAGAGCGGATCGGATGAACACGGACAGACGGTCCGTGTTCATCTGATCGCCCCATAGGGGAGAGCGGAGATCTGACAGGGCGGTCCCCGCACAGTGTGTGGGGACCGCCCTGTCATCCGCCGGCTCAGCGGGGATCAATGGATGGTTCACGGGGTGGATCATCACGGATCCGTCCCGTGTGAAAGGGGCCTTAATGGTGTACAATACATTGTTTTGTCTTTTCTGTAAGTAACTTTTTTAATTAAATTGATATTCTTTTTGAAATATTCTTATTTCTTCTCTTATATGTATCATACTATATATAAAAAAAATAATAAGACGCCCTCTTTCTCCCCCCCCTAGCGCTGAAACCTTTTCCTTTAAAAAGCACAAAGCTTTTGGAGAATTTAAATTCACAATCAATGGTAATATTCTCAAAACGGTCTAACATTATGCCTAATCCATTGAGACCGTACCCTCTGATAAACAGATGTCTTTTCTACAGAGCAATGATTTTACAGGATTTCACATGTAACATATATTATGTCCTTTTTGAACCTCAAAGTCTATGTGATCAATGTCCGACATTCAGTGTAAACATTTGATCAAAAGCGTTTTGTCTTTACATTGGTTTAAATGTTTCCTTTGCTCTATTCGGACCAATAAATAATTTATAAATGAAGTTATCAAGAATATAAGCTAAAAACATAAGCAAATGAAAAGTTGTATATATTATTTCTAAGGTAAACATGGACAATTTTGTCTATTAAAAAAATTGAAATAACTAAAAAAAATGTTATGCTATAAATATTGCAAAACACAACCAGTATATGAAATCTGTCTGTTACACAAATCTGTAGACTGGCAAGTCTTTTTCCTGTATGTTACTTATGTGGGATATAGAAGTTATAGAGGTCCGCATACAATTTTCACCTACCAGGTGCTCTCTAATAAGGTGTTTAGCAGAGGAATATTGCACACAGGACACAAAAAAAAATCCTAAAACTTGTATTTTAGTTCAGGACAGAGTCCAGGTGCAAATGCTTAGTAGTTACAATAAAATATAGTTATTGAGCAGATGCAGAACAATACCTGAGATTTTCCAACATAAAGGATTGACCTTAGAATAGCACAATAAATACTGAGAATGCTGCTCATACCATTCCACCCCAACTGTCTGCTTTGTGCAACCTTCAGAACCTAATCACAGGCTTAACTTATCCTTGGAAGTCTGCTGAGAAACAATCCCTTACTGGGTCCAATTTCCCATGCATTTGCCACTCACAGCGTGCAAAAATCTCTAAGCAATGAACGAAGAAGAACAGAGCTGTATTTTTTAAGGGTTCTGGAAGAACTTGTCCCCTCTCCACCCTTCCACCATCACCTACCCTCGGATGACCTGAGCTTGTTGCATATCAATGGGCAGAGCCATCCACTACGACAAGGACCTAGGCGACATGTTTCAGCAATCTGCACTGAAACAAGGCAGGTTAAGTAAACCAACAATTCTAAAGTTAGTGCTGCTGGGCTGTAGTTAGCCTCAACCTAAACTGATAGTTCTGCTTTCTACAAGTTTTCCCCTACGCTCAGGGAATTGTTTACATCTGCCCATCACGTAAGCATCCTTGGCTAATATGGGAAGATCCAGTAGCCTGGGTTATGAATATTTTTACTTCCCTGGCAAACCATGAAAAAGTTTATTGCCAGTGTTGCATTCTAGTGATATACTATAAATATTAGTAGGATCATTCTGGGGGTCACGTGTGTGTAGATGTTCCCTGACCTTTCAGGCCCGGGGGGCACACATGTGATGGATAAAGGAAGGCCAAAGACTGGGCAATGAAGCCTGCCCTGCCTGGCTTGGGGTGTTGCCTAGGAGGAGTGAAGCTGGATCCTGGATAGGAGCTTGAGGGGTGAACTTCTGCTACAAAAGAAGTGTCTGGAGAAACTGGACCTTTCAGGAAGACTGGTGGTGTCACGTACCTGGTGAGTGAGCCCAACGTGCAGGGAGTGGCCTCTCGTAATCCTCTGGCTCAAGAACCCCTGGTAGAGCAGACAGGGGCTCAAGAGGGCAAAGGGACACAAGTGCCTGGCAGGAAACTGGAGCAGGTGATTGTAGTGGCGGCTGGAGGGTAAGCAGCAATCCGCAGCCGAAGGTAGCAGATGGAAGGCGTGCAGAGGTCCACAGCAGAACACTTGAGAATCAGGCAACAGACTTGGTGAGGACAGGCTGGGTCAAACACAAGCGGGCAGATTAGGTGCAAGCAGGATCCAAGAATAGTTAAAGTCCAGGCCGGGTCAGTTTATCAGGCGGGCAGCAAACAGGCTTGAAGGAGCAGGCAGGAGCGAAGTCAGGACAAGCCGGGGTCGAAGGCAGGCAGCAAACAGGAGAAGTCAAGGAGAGCCGGATCAGGAATCAGAGTAACACAAGTCAATGGTTCAGGCAGCAGGGGTCTCAGGAAACGCTGTAGACCGGACAGCAAGGATACAAGGTGACAGCTCTCTTTAAATAGGCAGTCTTGGTGCCAAGTGCCGTCATTAGGTGCGCGCGCGCTCCGGCGCGCGACGGCGCTTCGCTATCGTGCACCCGCACGCCTCTATCGCGCACACACGCGCCGCTATCACGCACATCCGCGACGCTATCGCGCATGCGCATGCGCCGAACAGATCTCCTGCGCACAGGTATTCTGAAACCCAGATTGCTGGGATGATTGTGAAAACGTCTTTCCTGACAGGTAGGTCATCCAGTGATGTGAGTGCTCTGCAGTCAGGAAAATACAGATTGCCAGTCTAGCTTAAAGGCATCCTTCTGTATGAACTTTAAGTAGGTTTTTGGAGTCTGTGCTTTGTCTTTTTGGGTATACTGTGCCCTAACCCTCTCTCCCTGTAATTTATTGATCTATATAAACTCTACTTACATTCCAAAAGGGATTGGCAAGTCAAGAATCAAACTCTGAGGTGAAATGTTAGCCCTTGTGACCTCTGAGGGTCACAAGCAGCCTCCATAGGGTAAGAAGGTGCCACATATTACATTTTATTTGCTGGGGGAGATTATATAAATATTATATACATATATATATATAAAAGAGCTGAACAATGCCAAGTTTGCAAGAAAAAGCCTAGGAGCTAGACTTGTCCAAATAATATCTAATTGATGCTTCACCACCTGGGAACAGGGACCATGAATCAGACAGCCCGGGGACCATCAGGTCGGAGGAAGAGATGACCTTTGTCTTTTTGGGTATACTGTGCCCTAACCCTCTCTCCCTGGAATTTATTGTTCTATATAAACTCTACTTACATTCCAAAAGGGATTGGCAAGTCAAGAATCAAACTCTGAGGTGAAATGTTAGCCCTTGTGACCTCTGAGGGTCACAAGCAGCCTCCATAGGGTAAGAAGGTGCCACATATTACATTTTATTTGCTGGGGGAGATTATATAAATATTATATACATATATATATATAAAATAGCTGAACAATGCCAAGTTTGCAAGAAAAAGCCTAGGAGCTAGACTTGTCCAAATAGTATCTAATTGATTTTTCACCACCTGGGAACAGGGACCATGAATCAGACAGCCCATGGGCCATCAGCTCGGAGGAGCAGTTGACCATTCTCGGATCTGAAGCCTTCTTGGATGACAAATGGAAAGCTATTTGAAGGGCTCATGAGAGAAAGAGGGCAGGACCCTTTCCACAGCCAACGATCAGTTGTGCTGGATTCCCTAAGCATCACTCCAAGGACTTCAAACTATTTAGCAAGGCTACTAGGAAGTAGAAGGATTCTTTCAGCATTCTGAACATTTATGTAGATTGGTAGAGGTGCCCCATGTGGGCTGTTTGGGTTATCTGGTGAGACAACTGAAAGGAGGTGCATGTCTCTTCTGCGATAAATAGCTTGACTGCTCATAAGCTTTTTCATGGTGCCTTTAGTTACACTTTAGGCCTCATGCCCACGGACGTTTTTACAGCCAAATTTTTGAGCATTTTTTACAGCTTAAAAACGCCTGTCCATGTTATTGTATACATTTTTTGACCATATTTTTTGGGAAAAAAAAACAAAACGTCGGAGCTCAAAAACGCAATTGCGGCGTTTTTGAGCGTTTTTTAACGCTTCGCTTTTTTTATGCCTAACACCGACGCAGAGGAATGCACTGGTCCTTATTTTTTTTTTACAGCTTAAAAACGTCTATGCTATTTGCAGCTCAAAAACGCCTAGGTGGGCATGAAGCTATAGACTAACATGGACAGGTGTTTTTAAGCTGTAAAAAACACGGCTGTAAAAACGTCCGTGGGCATGAGGCCTTAATGTAAAGTACAGTACAGCAAAAATTCAGGCATCCCAAGCCTCACAATACATTGAAAATAAACATATACAGTAAAGAATAAACCTGAAAATTATGGAAACATGACAATGTGGGGTTGATTTACTAAAGCAAAATCCACTTTGCATTTGCAAGTGCACTGAAAGTGCACATGGAAGTGCAGATGCTGTAGTTCTGAGGGGGACATGCAAGGAAAATGAAAAACAGCATTTTAGCTTGCACATGATTGGATGATAAAATCAGCAGAGCTTTCCCTAATTTCAGAGCTTCCCCTCAGATTTACAGCGACCTACAGCGACTGCACTTCCATGTGCACTTTCAAGTGCAAAGTGGATTTTCCTTTAGTAAATCAACCCCAGAGTATTCATTGGATAACACAAAAGATACAAAGTATCAATCATAATCAACAGGTGTGACTGCTAATCCAAGGTCAGAGCCAGCCTGGTCTCCCTAAATCCAGAGGAAATCTGTAATGAAAAACCAAAGGTATCTAAAATAAATCAAAATAAATCAAAATTATGATTGAGTCTTTGCGGTAACAATTTATTTAGTTAAAAAATCCAATAGATTGGATTAGAACAGGCGGTGTGACAAAAAACAATCAAATAGTACTGACTTCTCTACTGTAATTAGGTATAATAGCTATGTCTTGTCCTCGCCCAAACCCTGTGACTGGCAAGAAAGAAGAGGCAGCAGACCATTGAGCTCATCTTTCTCCTTCTATCAGTCTCTTGTCAGCACGTCAGCGCTGCAGCACAACTCACCCGCTGCATCTTTCTCCTTATGCCTTGTACACACGATCGGAATTTCCAATGAAAAAAGTCTGATGGACTTGTTTCATCAGAAATTCCGATCGTGTGTGGGCCCCATCGGATTTTTTTACACCGGTGTTTAGAAATAGAACATGTTTTAAATTTTTCCGATGGAAAAAAAAAACGATAGGAAATTCCTATCGTCTGTGTGAAACTCCGACGGAGAAAAAACCCACGCATGCTCAGAATCAAGTCGACGCATGCTCGGAAGCATTGAACTTCATTTTTCTCGGCTCGTCTGAGTGTTTTACGTCACCGCGTTTTGGACGGTCGGAATTTAGTCTGACAGTGTGTATGTAAGACAGCTTGAATGGAATTCCGATGAAAAATTCCATCGGATTTTAGACCATGGGATACTCCAATCGTGTGTACAGGGCATTAGTCTGAGCTCTCTTGTAGTGGAGCTTGCAAGAGGCAAATACCAAGTCAAATTCAAGTACTTTCACTAATTGCTTTTACAAATGGACAAATAGCTGTACAAATTGATGTTGTTGTTTTTTTTTTGTTTTTTTTTTTGCTTTTTCTGCGTGAAATTCAGCTTTAAAAAGATAACCCAAAGAAAGCAGTAGGAAATACAAAAATAGTAAACCTATACTTTAAACATGAATGGAAAATTATTTGTTGAACATAATGGCAACCCACCCACCTCCAAGTTTGTGTTTATATGACTTTCCTTTTTAGAGGTTCTTAGAGAGGTAAATAAAAGCCTACAACCTTGGAAAACACAATGCTGTAACGGCAGCAAGAGTGGAGGTGTATAGAACAGGATATAACTCTCAGTGGGATAAATTACAAGTGATGAGGGCGAACAGAATAAAGCTCCTATTTCAGGAAGTCTTCCAGGCAAAGGCAGAGATTTGGCAGTTTTAGCGTTCCTTTCAAGACAATGCACGTACACCAAAAACATTACTCTTCATAGAGTACCCAGGAGGCTTCTGCAATCATCTGTATGCTTGTGTTCATTCTGCTCCCTCAAATTCAACACAGATCTCCTTTATTAATTTTAATTTGTCATCAATAACCTGACAGTCCCTCTTTCAGCCGGATGTACGGAATTAACCGTTTCACTCACTGTGTCAGCTATTAAAAAAAATGTGATAATGATTAGCGGTAATGAGGTCAAATAAAATAATGGGCAAAAAGCTGGTTGCTACAAGCTAAAATGTATAAAACAGGAGGATTTATTAAGCTCACTTGCTGAAATGTAATTTAAAAACAGGATATTGCC